>KV722615.1:0-32980 GCA_001687445.1 Obba rivulosa | reverse complement strand
CGAGGTGAGGGCGCTTGAACCCTTTGTTGTAATGTGGGCTGCCAGCGAGAAGCTGAAGGCCTTATCACGGTTCCCAACGGGAGAACCAGCCTCTAATTCACCCTCTAGCTATTGCAGTAGATAGGACCGCACCTGTACCTTTGTTGTGCGCAGTATAGAAATAAGTCGATGCCAAAAAAACAGACGTCGCAGTTGGTGGGCGCCTCCAAATCAATCGACGCGCGGCATCACGTGATACGACAAACAAACCATAACGGTGAGTCGAAACCTGGCTTCAATTATGGGGGTGCATAGAACCCTTGCAAGCAAGGGGATGTGTTTCTGAGCCTGAACGGGCCAAGATAAGTCTGGGAATTAATTATAGTGGTAATAAACGCAACCCTTCCCGGGCTTAACTGACTACAAACACAAAATATATTACGTAAAGCGGAGAAGCCCGACAATCGGCGACAGAGATCTGCCGTGTGGCTAAAGGCGGAAAACAGAAATTTATAAAGATCACAAACTAGTTTCTCCTCCTTATACTGACAAACGACAAAAAACTGTAGGTCAGCCCTTCTAGAGTGGTTCTGCGGTCTCTAGTCATTCGCCTCTCTACTCTCTGGGCTGCTCTGGTAAAAATGATACCTATCTCGCGCCGGCATGCGTCTCGCAGGATGGAGACAACTTTACTGTCGTGCTCCCGGCAAGCTCTCCCCCGACCTGCGCGATTGTATTCGACGCCCACAAAAGCCGTAAATGCAACTGCGCTTGTGTCTTCGCCTACCTCTCGTGCAGGGACTATTCCCGTGGAGGGGCTCGCAATCGACAACGAAATGCAGGGGTTCCTGCGTCGCCGGACACCATACACCATTCTTCCGACACCACTACCCGCGGAGACGGGCTCGTCTGCGCTGAACGACCTCTACTTTACCGACTCTCCGACGCAGGACGCGGTGTCGGTCATGGACGCCTGCCTGCACAATCTGTACGACGTCCCGCGCGCGAAGCATATCTTCGAGCAGCTACGCAGCGAGGGTCGGGGCGATACTTTCCTTGATGCACGAGTGTACAACTCGCTCATCGACGCATATCTTAAGATGGTGTCAGCGCCAACGACACAGGACCGCGAGATGTGGCTGAATTCGGCATGGGAGCTGTACAATGGAATGGAGGAAGGGCGCGAGAAGGCGCACCCAACAGCGAATACGTACGCGCTCATGCTGCTCGCGTACCTGCGGTTTCATCCGGACTCGATGCAGGCGGGCGATGCGGCAGTGCGGTGCGGAGCCGAGACACACGATCCGGAGAGCATGCTGCGGCATATAATCGAACACCAGATCCCTGTCTCACTTGTCGTTGCGGACCGTGCGTTCCAGTCATCGGAGGAGGCGAACGAGGTTATTAGGTTGTTGTCGCGAGCTGCCGTGAACATGGGTTTGGCGAAGGTCGTGAACGAGCTCGGCATGGCGGAGTCACTGGGTAGGCAGGGGTTGGACCCGCTCGAGGATGTGCCTGAAGCCATTCCTGTCATGAAGCCAAAAGTGAGCTGCCTTCGCACAATCTTGGAAAGATTCACTCACAGCGGGCCGCTCAGAAACCGAGTATCAACGTTATCCACTCCGAGGACGGCTCAGTGGTCGACATCGACGTGAGCGAGAGCCCGGAGATCGAGACTGAGATCCCGTTCAATCTCGACACTCTGCGGAAGCATCTGTCACAAGTGGTATTCGCGCGGCGGGTAATGCCCGACGACGTCGCGGCGCGGCAGAAGCTGTTGGAAGACTCGGTCTACGACGTTGCCGTGAAGCAGATGGAGCACCAGGCGAAGATGTTAGAAGACCTCGGTCTGGACAACCAGCGCGGGCTGAAGCACGTTGATCTGCAGACGTGGATGTGGGCATGGCACCAGAAGCTGCAAGTACGTCTGGCGGCCGAGATCCAGAACCTAGTGGAAGAGGAGCACAGGCTTGGAGGTGAGTACTTGTACATGGCGCAACGGTCGCCATCTTCTAACGTCGCATATTCAGACAAAGTCAAGCACGCTCTGAGCCCTTTCCTGACACTGCTCAAGCCCGAGAAGCTCTCGCTGATCACCATCCTGGAGCTTATGAATTTGCAGGGCACTGGTGGCGTCTCGGATGGTATGAAAACAGCACGGGCATTGCTTGGAGTCGGCAGGGCGGTTGAGCTGGAACACAAGGCGCAGATGTGCAAGAAGAACAACATAGCAATCCCACAGAGTCAGTTCGCGCGCGCCGACACGAGTATCTTCACGCGCCTCGGCTACCGAGACCTGCAGGCGCGCCGTGTCGCTGCACGGAAGTACATGGAAGATGCGGAAGATTGGACGAGCGATTGGTCACAGCTAGTGCGAGTGAAGGTTGGCGGCTTCTTGGTAGATTGCTTGATGGACGTCGCGACCGTCACTCGGTCGCTCGCGGACGCTAAGGGCGAGGAAGTATAGTGGGTCTTGTTTCACTGAGATATTGCAACGGAGTCTGATACGTGACTTCCTAGCTCGGAGGAGCAGCCAGCGTTTTTCCATTCCTATGAATACGTGCGCGGACATAAGCTTGGGGTTATCAAGCTGAACCCCGTTGTCGCGGAACGCATGGCGAGGGATCGTATCAAGACCACTCTGCATCCGCGCCATCTTCCGATGTTGATTAAGCCGAAGCCTTGGCTCGGACCTGATCAGGGTGGATATCTTTTCAACAAGAGTACGTCATACAGTCTCTTCCGTCTTATGAGCGAAATCCTTATATGCCCTCTAGCTGCGGCGATGCGATTCAAGGATTCCGTCGAGCAGTTGAACTACCTCCGTCATGCTTCTGCTGCGGGTAACCTCGAGCTCATCTACGCTTCTCTTGATGTGCTTGGCAGCACACCCTGGAAGATCAACCGCGGCATTTTCGAGATTGTCCTCTCGGTGTGGAACTCGGGAAAGCGGATGTGCAAGATTCCCCCTATCGTCAGCGATCTTCCTGAGCCGGAACGGCCAGAGAACTACGATACTGATCAGCACGCGCGTTCGATCTTCCTGCAGAGGCACAAGCTCTACTCGCAGCAGAAGGCGAACAACCATTCCGACCGTTGCAGTGTGAACTACAAGATTGAGATCGCCCGAGCAGTGCGTAATTTCTCGGTGTTACCGTCGTCAGCGCGAAATTAATGGCTTGTCGCGCTCTAGTTCTTAGGAGACACCATTTACATGCCTCACAACGTCGACTTCCGTGGCCGTGCATACCCTGTCCCCCCTCATCTGTCTCATATCGGTGACGATCTCAGTCGTGGGCTACTTCTGTTCGGCGAGGGCAAGCCACTTGGCGAGCGTGGCTTCTGGTGGCTGAAAGTGCACCTCGCGAATTTGTACGGTTTCGACAAAGGGAGTTTCGACGAGCGCATTGCCTTCGTAGAACAGCACCTCGAGGATATTTACGACAGCGTTGACCACCCGCTTGATGTACGTCTTTTGTTCCGTCATGATATACTCGCTTAGCTGATACGCGTTCCGTTCACAGGGCCGTATGTGGTGGACGAAGGCCGACGACCCCTGGCAGTGCCTTGCAACTTGCATGGAAATCAAGGCAGCAATCGACTCTGGCGACCCTCATAGCTACGAATGCTCTCTGCCAATCCACCAGGATGGCACGTGCAACGGTCTCCAGCACTACGCAGCTCTTGGTGGCGATGCGCAAGGTGCGGCACAAGTCAACCTCGCTGTGACGGATCGACCTTCAGATGTGTACACCTTTGTCGCGGACATGGTTGAGGAACGCCTCCGGGAGGATCTCGCGAAGGGCAATAAACAGGCACGCTTGCTTATCGGTAAGGTTGCCCGTAAGGTCGTCAAGCAAACGGTGAGAGAAGGACGTATGGCCACATCTCTTTCGCACGTTTACTGGTATTTTTTGATAGGTCATGACCACTGTATACGGTGTTACTTTCATTGGTGCTCGCGCACAGATCGAGAAGCAACTTGCTGCCCGAGGTGATATCCCGGCAGAGGAGTGCTGGGAGGCGTCGGCGTACCTCGCGAAGCACGTACTGGGCTCCATCGGTGATCTGTTCCGCGGTGCGAAGGACATCCAGCTCTGGCTTACTTCCTGCGCGCGCCTGATCGCGAAGTCTATACCCGCTGAGCGGGTGCCCAATGCTTGCGGCGTGGTAGAGGAGAAGAAGAGGGGTCGTGCTGCGGCAAAGAAGAGTCCTGAAGCTCGTCTGAAGATGGAGCAGATGACCTCTGTGGTCTGGACGACACCTCTGGGTCTGCCCATTGTGCAACCGTACAGGACAACCAAGCGCAAGCAGATCATGACTGGCCTGCAGACCGTCTTCATTTCTGACCCCAACCAGCCCTCATCTGTGAACTCGATGAAGCAGGCTACCGCCTTC
The DNA here is from genome assembly GCA_001687445.1 of Obba rivulosa. NCBI lineage: Eukaryota > Fungi > Basidiomycota > Agaricomycetes > Polyporales > Gelatoporiaceae > Obba > Obba rivulosa. Next base: position 28,603 of record KV722615.1, on the reverse strand, counting down.
CCGCCCAACTTTATTCACAGTCTCGATGCCACGCACATGATGTTGACTGCTCTTGAGTGCAGAGTGCGTTCTCGGTCACTTTTACGTTCTGACTTAAGCTGACCTCAAGATGTAGGCCCAAGGTCTGACGTTCGCCTCCGTGCACGACTCGTATTGGACACACGCCGGTGACATCGACAAGATGTCTGTCATCATTCGTGACACCTTCATTGCGCTGCACTCTTCGGATGTTCTCAATAAGCTCCACGAAGAGGTGCGTTATTTTGGATTTTAGCAGAGGTGGTCATTCTGACTGACTTCTGTTTAGTTCCGGGAACGTTACAAGGGCTACAAGGTCCCGATCGCCGCCCTGCGTGGCACACCTGCCCTCAAGAAGGCTCTGGCACTTGCTAGAGTTAATTCTGATGAGGTTTCACGGGTAGCTGGAAATGATGCGCCGGAGAAGGAGCCTGAGCTCGCGCTCTCCGAGGGTGAGGACGTAGAGGCTGGGTCCGCAGAAGAAGTGGAAGATGCGCCCAAGAAGAGACGTGCCCTCCCACGCAAGCCCAAGGCCGCGCCTGAGGATGAACAGGACCCCTCGGAGGACGGCTTCTACACCGGCAGGTTCGTTGACCTGCTTGACGTCCTGCCAGACGTCCCGCAGAAGGGTGATTTCGATGTCAAGACCATCAAGAAGTCACTTTACTTCTTCTCATAGTTGCTGATCTCACTAGCATATATTTATGAGCTATGCACCTGCTCTGCACTCGCCGCCATTGAACGGCACCATCCTAGCTCTCCACTCACATGTGCATTATTGGTGTATAATAAGTTCATATGTCACTGAACCTAGATAGCCGTATCGGATACCTCCGTTCTCTGGAGGTTCAAAATCATTCATCGCATCTAAAACTTCACACTGGGGTGCGACGTCGTGACTGGACGCCGTCGGCGCTACGGCCGCTAACGCCGAAGTAGTTGACCCGTTCGCGCAACGAACGGTGGGCACGCTCAATGAACATAGTATGGTGAAATAGCTCCATTTTCCACATCCTAGCACTGGTCTACGTGCTTAATGGTGTGCATCCGCCGCCTTCGGCGCGTCGGCCTCGAGGAAAGCGAGGAACTGCTCCGCTCCAGCGCCAGCCTGATCCGTCGAGGTGGCAGCGCCCTTGGCCTCAGCAGCGACCGGCTCCACGGCGTCGTATGCAGAGAGCTCAGATGCGAGATCTGCGGGGAGGGTGGGGGGCTGGGGAGGGGGAGGCACAGTGAAGGGCTTGACGACACCGACGTGGGCGTCCTTCGGCTGTGTCCTGCGCGTCAGACAGCGTTCCCGACATGAGATGCTGGGCCACGCACCGAAGGAGGGGGCTTGTACGACTTTAGCTCCTTGATGTAGAGCTCCTGGACGAAGTCTGAGCACTGTCATCAGCGTCATTTCACCGCGCACGCCCAGTCGAACTCACCCTTTCGCGCCGCTGCGGACGTGGAAAAAGCGGCGACCCGCGGGATGCGACGAGCCTAAACATCTCAAAATTAACGTATGCTCGAGATTTCCGCGCTGAATCGCGACGTACGGCAGCGGAGGCCTGCCTCAGAATTGCGGACGACATGGTCGAGGAAGGATTAGAGGTGTGACGTGACAGGCCCGCGGTCACGGCTGCCTCGGTGGGCCTCGGTGCGTCGGCGCCGTCGAGCGCGTCACCTCACCGCCGTCCATAAAGCCCAGCTCCATTCGACAGCGTCTTGTTTGACATCCACCACAACATGCTCACTCGTCTCACTGCCAACTCTGTCCGCCGTCTTCCCCGCGTTGCGCCCGTGTCGGCGCGCTTCTACACGGAGAACACGTTCAAGTGAGTGCAGCGCCGCGCCACCGCCCTCAAGGACTGACATCAGCTGCGTGTCTTTACAGCAAGAAGGAGAAGGCACATGAAGGTTGGTACTGCACGCGCTACTAGCTTTCCAATATCTTACACAAAGACTATTAGATCAGTACGCTCGCCAACACGAAGCTGCCCAGCTGAAGAAGATGAAGGAAGAGGTGCGTCGCGCTGCGTACGGACCCGTTCTACCTATGCTCACGACTGTATGCTTAGATTGAGCAGAAGAAGAAGGAGCTTGTGAGTAGCAGATCTGTGACACAAAGGGATCATCGTTTACTCTACTTCAGGAAGAGCTCGAGAAGCAGCACGCAGAGGTGGAGAAGAACAGCAAGCAGTAGGCGCCTGCGAGTGGGCGGAAAGTCGCATCGTCCGCTTGTGCGTCTCAGTCCACTTTTCGTGTTTTCGGGAGTCACGGGATATTGTTACCAGAGGGAGATGTGTGCTCTAGGCCTATGTACAGCACCATGTATCGCTGTGAATGAAACAGTTCTTCTCCTCCGCCGACCAATCAGATACCTCGAGCTCTATGCTTCGTGTCCCTGAGTCCAGTCATCTTACGCTTCCGCGTCGATAGCACATAGAGCCACAGCTCGATCGCCCCAGCCGGGATGTGGTCTTGTCGCACGCGTTACAAGATTGTTTTGAAATTCCAACGTTGACGTCCTCGTCTGGCCGCGCAAGCTCTCGGCGGGGCAGCTGATACAATATCCCCTGTCCGTTTCACACGAGCAACCGGGTCTTGGAGCTCCAATCAAGATCTATGGACATCTTGTACGAATAGGGTCCCGCTTTCGACTCTACAGAGTTCCGAGACCGACCCCGATTAGACGAACCATTTCGTATCATGGCGCCAATCTCACCGCGAGGTAAGAAGCAGCGACAGCGCTTTCGACTCTACAGAGTTCCGAGACCGGCCCCGATTAGACGAACCATTTCGTATCATGGCGCCAATCTCATCGCGAGGTAAGAAGCAGCGCAGCCGCGCGTTTGAATGCTCCTGGGACACTTCACGTAGACACGGCGCACAGAGCGTCGTCAGCTCACCACCTGGTCGGCAGCCCCGGATTAGGTATTCTGTTCACGCACATTCCGCAGACATAAATACGAGACCATCGCGTATGAGCATACCAAGTGCGCCGCTTCGTTCCAGCACTCGATATTCGCAAGATGGCTACCTCCAAACCGCTGCGGAAGAGCGCGCTCAATATCGTCATGGTGTGTGAGCTCACAGCTAACATAATCTCTACTCGTTAATGTATTCAATTTGCGAAGGGTGCCATGACCTTTGGCCAAGAGGGGAAACCAGGTCGGACGAGCATTTCTACCCTATTTACAACCGTTGCTGAGTTTCTTGTGTTAGGTGTCCGAGTTTCCGACCCAAAGGACATTGGCGCGATATTGGATGTCTTCCAAGCACATGGCCACGATGAGGTAAGCCATGTTTGTCCTCGACGCTCGCAGGATCTGACAATGCACGGGCGTAGGTCGACACGTCTCGCAACTATGGCGACGGTACCTGTGAGGAGTGGCTCAGCAAAATCGATTGGAAACATCGTGGCTTGAAGATGCATACCAAGCTTTATCCTAACGGTGTTAGTGTATTTGGCCCTTACTGTCTTTAGTCCACGCTAACCACACTGTAGGCCAATCAGAGAATCCAGAACCCGTACTTGACCACTGCCATCACTCATTCTCCGGAGGTAAGGATGTATTTTGCTGTCAAGCGCCGTATTCAGAAGCTCACCAACGATGTTCTAAACATAGGATTTGCGCAATCACCTGGAGATCTCCCTGAAGGCCCTGAACACCGAGTACGATCCCCCTTCCTTCATTAACCTGCGCAATACTAACTCGGCATCTCAGGAAGCTGGACATATGGTACCTCCACGGCCCCGACCGTTCCACGCCTTACGAGGTCACGCTTAAGGCCGTCAACGAGCTCTACAAGGAGGGGAAGTTCGAAAGGTTCGGTATCAGCAACTACATGTCGTGAGTGTTCTAGAAGTCCTGTTGCTTTGTTGGCATCTACTGATCGGTAACGTATCAGCTGGGAGGTAGCTGAAATCGTGCAGATCTGCAGAGCCAACGGCTACATTCAGCCCACCGTATATCAGGGGATTTATAATGCCATCCACAGGTTGGTCCATTTACTTAGCATTTAGGGGCTCCCTTCTCATCGCCTCCCCATATACAGGACGGTTGAGCCAGAGCTGTTACCATGCCTCAGGAAATATGGAATAAGCTTCTTTGGATTCAACCCACGTAGGTCGCTCTATCGTTCACCTCACTGGCACTGGAACTTATGGTTTGGGGTGGTCAGTCGGTGGTGGATTCTTCACGGGCAGATATAACTCGCTCGATGACCAAGTCGAGCAAGGCTCTAGGTTTGATCCAGACAATATGCAAGGCAAGGCAAGTGTGAATTACCTCGCAAATTGAACTTCGAGCTCACGGCACATCCACACCGGTCTACAGGGCTATCGCAAGCGGTAGGTACCGTGGTGCACCCCATATATTGGCAGATATTTATCTCAAAATATAAGGTACTGGAACGAGCCATACTTCAAGGCCCTTGCCGCCATCAAGGTCGTGGCGGAGAAGTACAACCTCACTCTGGCAGAGATTGCCCTCCGCTGGGTCTCTCATCACAGCTTGATGAAGCGCGAGTTCGGAGACTCCGTCTTGATCGGCGCTTCAAGCTTGAAGCACATCGAGCAGGTATGTCTACATAATGAACAATATTTTTGAGCGGTTTACTGATGCCTGTTTTTGCGACAGAACCTGGTTGACCTCGAGAAAGGCCCTCTTCGTGAGTGATCTCTGACATTAATATGTAAGGTGGTCTGTGGTTGACCATGGGGATTGTTGCAGCGGAGGAAGTGGTCCAGATTCTCGACGATGCTTGGATTTCTGTGATGCCTTATGCAGCGAATTACTGGCATTGAGCTAAACGCGTCCTAGAACCTGCGTAGATGCTTGCGGTTCTAGTTGTTCCCCGTTCAGTGTTGCGAGTGAGTTCTGAGTTCCTGCCCGTAGGATGTACGTCTTCTCAAGTCAAAGTATGAAAGTCGAAGTATCCACTGATTCAGCGTGACGAAATGCCTCTGATGTCTCTTAACTTTCAATCGCCTTTCCCATTTACAAATGGCGGTCACGTGGAAAGTCGTGCTTGCGTTATTGAGTCCGACCAGTCACGTCCTACGGCACACTCGGCATCCACGCCTTCTGCTACTTCGTCTGCTATTTCCGCTGCAAATCTTCCTTACATGGCAGCAAGTCCAATCTGTCGAAACAAGATATTGACTATCGGGCCGGCACAGGGAGTCAGCATCAACACGTGCAGAGGCTAAAGTTATGTCGAAGTGCCGACGGTGGGCCGCTGGGATGCGTATATAAATATACCAGTAGTCGATCGCACAGGCGCATTCGATCCACCACCCTGACTGCCATCATGCCTGAACAGAAGAGTGTTCTGAATATTGTCATGGTAAGATTTTATGTCAAGGAAGGTCGAGGTATATGTTGTCTCTAATGCATATTAGGGCGCCATGACGTTCGGTGAACCTGGCAAGGAAGGTCAGACCGAGTGATTCCGCCGTGAGAAGAGCGTTATACTCATGAGCATCCGAAGGTGCTCGAGTTCATGATCTCAAAGACGTTGAGGCCATCTTGGACGTCTTCCAGGCACATGGTCATGATGAGGTGCGTTTGTGCAGCACGGCGCTCGTGTGCAATTGCTCAAGGCGAAACGTTAGATTGATACTGCTCGAGGGTACTGCAGCGGTACGAGCGAGGAGTACCTCGGCAGGATTGGCTGGCAGCAACGGGGACTGAAGATGGAAACGAAGCTCTATCCCAATGTTGTGAGTCCATCTCTCAAGGCGCTAATTATTCAGAGACTTTCAATGATCAAACGCTCCTTAGGCCAACAAGAGACTTCAGAGGCCGGGTGCTACCATCATTTCGCACTCGCCTGAGGTGAACTGCTCATGTTCCAGATTCATGAGACATATCTCACTGAGCCGTTGAACGTAGGACCTGCGCAAGTTTCTTGATACTTCTCTCCAAGCTCTCCAGACCGAGTTAGTTGCGAGCTTCATCCTACTGATTTTCTACTTACCGTGGAGCCGTAGCTATTTGGAGATGTGGTACCTTCACGGGCCTGACCGCACGACGCCATACGAGGTTACCCTCAAGGCAGTGAACGATCTCTACAAGGAGGGCAAGTTCAAGCGCTTCGGCATCAGTAACTATATGGCGTGAGTTTGCACTACGCGTGGTGTTCGTCATAGTAATATCTGCTCACGCCGCTTTGTAGTTGGGAAGTCGCAGAGATGGTCCAGATTTGCAGAGCCAATGGATACATCCAGCCAACTGCCTATCAGGGTATCTACAACGCAATTCACAGGTCGGCATACTTCTCTCCTTTCTACATGGCATTTGCCTACATCGGTCCCACTCTAGGAACGCGGAGCCGGAGCTCTTCCCGTGTCTCAGAAAGTTCGGTATCAGCTTCTATGAGTTCAACCCTCGTAAGCCTTACTTATGTGTATCTCTCGCGGGTACTAAGCAGCCTGCACTTTCGGATAGTGGGCGGTGGTTTCTTTACCGGCAGATACAACTCCGTCGAAGACAAGGTGGAGCCTGGCTCTCGGTTCGATCCGGAGAAGGGGCAGGGTAAAGTAAGTATATTTGCAAGTCATACCTTGCCTATTCACTCACAGTTTGCATTCAGAACTACCGTAACCGGTACGAGTATTTAAGATCGTCTGAGTATGACGGTATTCATATCCATCTCGCATAATACAGGTACTGGAAGGAGCCTTACTTCAAGGCACTTGCTCAAATTAAGGCGGTTGCAGAAAAGCATAACCTGACCATGGCCGAAATCGCCCTGCGATGGATCTCACACCACAGCCTTATGAAGCGAGAGTATGGCGATGCTGTCCTTATCGGTGCCTCCAGTCTTCAGCACATCGAGCAAGTGGGTGACGATCCAGACACAGTGTCGTCACTGAATACTGACCAATTCTGGGATGCAGAACTTGGTCGATCTTGAGAAAGGTCCCCTTCGTGAGTTTGGATGTACCTGTTTGAGCAGACGGGCGCTCACATTTTGACAACAGCGGAGGAAGTTCTCCAGGTGCTGGATGAGGCTTGGCTCCAGGTGTCGCCTTACGCAACTCCGTACTTCCATTGAGAGACATGAGCTGAGGAAATACCAAAGTGTTGTATGCTGTACAGTGTTACATTCTGCATCGTCTGTTGTCTGGTGTAGGGTCCTTTCAACTATCACCATAGTGTTGCTGCTCAAGAGCTTCCGTGTTAAGCGTTGATAACTTAGAATACCATTGAAGCAGCTCGAAGCCACGTGATAGCAACGCGCGCTTGCGTCATGGAATCTCATTCTACGTCACCTTCGGCATCCATCCGTTATGTCTTCCCAATGCATAATTTGTAAGTAGCAGCGGAGAGCTGAAAATAGGCGTTATTTGGATGACTATCGCACTGAACGGACCGTCACATGGGCTCGTGGCGACGGATTCGGGATCAATCGATCACACTTCAAGTGAAGGACCAGTTACGTCACGGATATAAAGGCAGGCGGACCGCGGACATCCGCGAAGGTGCACTCGACTCTTGTCTTCCACTGCCGTCATGCCTGAACAGAAGAGCGCTCTCAATGTTGTCATGGTAAGATATTTGGACAGAAATCAAGTCTGCGATATCTGAAACAACCTCAGGGTGCTATGACATTCGGTGCACCGGGCAAGGAAGGTCAGAGATATTCGCGATGTGAATGAAACAGCCGAGTTGATCGAGTGCACTCTAGGTGCCCGCGTCCACGATCTTAAGGATGTTGAAGCCATCCTTGATGTGTTCCAGGCGCACGGGCATTATGAGGTGAGCGGGGAACGCAAGGAGTGTGGCAAGTAAAACAGTGCTCATTAATCCGTCCAGGTTGATACCGCTCGTACATACTGCGATGGTACGAGCGAGGAATATCTTGGAAAGATCGATTGGCAGAAACGAGGGTTGAAGATGGACACAAAGCTCTACCCCAACGTTGTGAGTTGATTTTGGTACACGGGGCGGTCAGTAACCGTTAGACATACATCGTACTGACCCGCTTTTAGGCTCACAAGCAATTCCAGAACGTGACAGGTGCCAACCTCATTTCCCACTCGCCTGAGGTGAGTTGCATCCGCTTTCGAGCTGCCAGGCGTATCTCACCGCTGCATATAACCGTACAGGACTTGCGGAAGCATCTCGATGCCTCCCTCAAAGCGCTCAACACCGACTCCGTGGAGATGTGGTACCTTCACGGGCCCGATCGCACAACGCCATATGAGGTCACCCTCAAGGCAGTGCATGAACTCTACAAGGAGGGCAAGTTCAGACGTTTCGGCATCAGCAACTATATGGCGTGAGTGCACTCCATGCACCCAGTACAATTGGAGCAGTCAACTCACTAAGACGCGTTTCAGTTGGGAAGTGGCAGAGATAGTTCAGATTTGTCGTGCCAACGGTTATATCCAGCCGACAGCTTACCAAGGCATCTACAATGCCATTCATAGGTGAGCCCTGCTGCGTGTTTATTTTTGCATGGCATCCATTGACATCGGCCCACCGTTAGGAAAGTAGAGCCGGAGCTATTCCCATGTCTTAGGAAGTACGGCATTAGCTTCTACGAATTTAATCCTCGTAAGTCTTGTTCAGTCTAAGGAATCCGCGGACGTTAAGCAAATGGGCATCTTCAACCAGTGGGCGGTGGATTCTTCACCGGAAGGTACAACTCTCCCAGTGATAAGGTCGAGCCCGGCTCTCGGTTTGATCCAGAGAGGGGCCAAGGTCAGGTACGTCCGGGTCTCATCGAGGTCCCAAACCCTTGGGAGTAGCTCACAATGCGATCTAGAATTACCGCAGCCGGTACGCAAGGTCTATCTATGGTCAGCCAAGCATTGCATTCATAATCGCACCGCTTCACGCAGGTACTGGAAGGAGCCCTACTTCAAAGCACTGGCTCAGATCAGGGCCGTAGCGGAGAAGCACAACTTGACCATGGCCGAAATCGCCCTGCGCTGGATCTCGCATCACAGCCTCATGAAGCGCGAGCACGGCGACTCGGTCCTGATCGGGGCCTCCAGTCTTCAGCATATCGATCAGGTACGTACCATGATGGCGTTAGAGTGCGTGACGTCGAATGACGACTGTTGTATGTGCTGCAGAACATGGTTGATCTCGAGAAAGGCCCTTTGCGTGAGTGGAGTCGTACTTCGTGCGAGATACTCAAGTGCTCATGTATTCTTGCGTAGCGGAGGAGGTACTGCAGGTACTCGATGAAGCTTGGCTCCAAGTCTCCCCTTATGCGACCCCCTACTTCCACTGAGAGAACTGAAGGTACGGAAGTAAAGACTGCTGTACAATAGCACGCTGCGGCATTGGAGAAATTGCATACGCTCTTGAATGCTGAGTGCTGAATACAAGCCAAAGAGAATGCACCCACGCTGCGCTACGTACATGTGAGCAATGGCGCGAAGACACAATACATGGCCTTTTAACCTACCCTTTCGACCTATCTCTTCAACTCTATCAGCTAGCCGACGTAGAATGCCAGATGAGAAGGGGGCATATACGTATTCATATACTGGACTGCGTTCAGGGGACCTCATACAAGCATATGATTCGCACGGCAGCTAGTGACAGACAGCTACGGGAACATAGGGCCTAGGCTGTTTTGCCCGTCTTCCACCAGTTCCAGATGTACTCCGCGGAGCGGTTCGACAGCGCATTCAGGTACTCCACATACAAGGAGTTGCGTGCCTTCACGTCCATTTCCGGCGTGCCCTTTAAGACCGCAGCCAGCTTGTCAGAGCTGTCTGACAAGTTGACCGCGTTAAAATGGATGCCTTTCCCACCAGCCTGACCGGGAGGCACGTCATCCATGTCGAGCCGGACGAGGTCCAACAGGCTGAGGTTAGGTTTATACCCGACGCCTATCGAATACAAACAGTGAGTAAACGTGGCAGATGACACGCCAATGAGACCGTCTACTCGCCGACAACCCTGTCCTTGGCAGAACCGAATTTTCTAGCGTCTTATTAGTAGGACATCATATGTAATGTTGGAGGTCGCGTACCCGTAGTAGAGCTCAAGAGTTTTGACGTCAACTTTCTGCTTGCCTTTCTCCACCCATGCGCAAGCCGCCTTCGCAGCGGACTCGTAGTCGGGGTATATCGTCACTTTCTCTGCGAGCGGGGTGACACCAGAGTCCTCGCTGCTAGTGGGAAGGACCGAGGCGACTGAGAGCTGCTGGTCGATTGCCTCTGACATGGCTGGCTTGAGAGTTGAGGTGAGAGCAGCGTCGGCGGTGGCCTTAAATATGCAACTATTGTATGTGCTGTCGGGTGTGGAGCTGTGCATGACTGTTTGTTGGCAAATGGCTCGGGTCATCGAAACTTCCCTTCAATCGAACGGAAACGCCGACTCACCGAGGCTTCTGTATACATATAGCGGACATGGCCGCTTCAAGCTCCAGGTGAAACATGCATTTCTGAGTCTGTGTATATCCATGCATAAACTTGGTCAGGTGAGCAGTAGGCGAATCATTTCCGGTCGGAGTCGTCCGCTAAGCTTTCATCGCATTCAATCACAGCACTTCTGTAGATGTAGACAGTGCCATCGCGGGGGTTACACCTGCCCGACGCCAATGGCGCCATGTGACCGTGAATGCATCCCCAGGGTTGCGGCGGGTCATGACCCTGAAAATTGTGCCGGACAGAAGTTATAAAACGTCGTCATATTCACTCCACTGGCCGAGTCGTACGAGGGATCGAAGCTATCATGTAGATTCTTTGCAGGATGTAGACTGGCGCTTGTAACAAGTGAGAACCCCAGACGTCAATGAATCCAGCGAAGTGAGCTTTTTGTCCGCTTTCGGCGTAGGAAAGCGGCGGAGGGTCGCAGACCGTATTTGAGAACAGTTCATGGACAGGAAGCATCGGGCAGCAGCTGAAAGGCATACACCAAGAGCCTGAGGTCTAACCGAATATCCAAGAAAACGGCCTCTGGTCGAGCAGGTAGTCTGAGGGTGCGCAAATCAATCTTCCAGAGATTGCGTTTCGAGCGACCTTCAAAAGTAGCTTGCAAACTCGTACACAGCATGCAAACCGGAGGTGGTCGAGAAGCAAGCGCTGCGCCTGGGCACAGGCGCTTGTAGCTGCAGCGACTCCGCCGCTAGCCTCATACATCCCTCTATCTTCAATCCCCGCTCACTACCCGGGGAGTAATGTCTTCCTTTCGCGCAGCTCCTCGGAAAGGAGAGAACTTCGAGCTCAGTGCAGATCTCAACAGCGAGTATCGGGAAAAGCGCAAGGATGCGATTAAGAAGGTCATCGCGAACATGACCGTTGGCAAGGGTGCGCTAGCAATAACATGTATACGGTACAATACGGTCAACTCTATGGCACTTGATTTTAGATGTCAGCGGTCTCTTCCCGGATGTGCTCAAGAACATGCAGACAGAGGATCTAGAGCAGAAGAAGCTGGTCTACCTATACCTCATGAACTACGCAAAGACACAACCCGAGCTTGTCATCCTCGCAGTGAACACGTTCGTGAAGGACACCGATGACCCGAATCCACTTGTGCGTGCACTCGCAATCCGGACAATGGGCTGCTTGCGCGCGGAGAAGATCATAGATTACCTGTGCGATCCGTTGCAGAAGTGCCTCCACGACGACAACCCGTATGTCCGCAAGACGGCGGCGCTGTGTGTCGCAAAGTTATACGACCTGAAGCCGGAGCTAGTGGTAGAGCATGGCTTCTTGGAGACATTACAGGAGATGATCGCAGATAGTAATCCCATGGTGAGCAGCAGTCCATGTCCATCATTAGACATTGCCCTCATAGCGGCTAGGTGGTCGCCAATACCGTCGCAGCCCTAACAGACATCCACCAAGCTGCTGTGGCTGCAGGTGTATCGCAAGAAGTATTCGTGATCACACCAACCATTCTGAACAAACTGCTGGTCGCGCTCAATGAGTGCTCGGAATGGGGCCGTGTCGCTATACTCACTGCGCTGTCGCGCTATGAGTCGCCTGACGATCGGGAAAGCGAGCATATATGCGAACGTGTGGTTCCCCAGCTGCAGCACGCGAACGCTAGCGTCGTACTCGCGGCAGTCAAGGTCAGTAATCTCTTCCAGCCATTCCCTAATCTGCCTAAACGTTCTCTGTTGTAGGTTCTCATGATTCATATGCGCCACGTACACTCGGAAAACCTGATGAAGCAGTTGGTCCGCAAGATGGCTCCTCCACTCGTTACGCTACTGTCAAATCCGCCAGAAGTACAGTGGGTCGCGCTCCGTAACGTCAACCTCCTCCTCCAGAAGCGGCCGGACATCCTGTCGAATGAGATGCGCGTGTTCTTCTGCAAGTATAACGACCCACTATACGTGAAGGTGGAGAAACTGGATATCATGGTTCGACTCGCGGGCGAGAACAATGTGGACGCGCTTCTGAGTGAGCTCAAAGAGTAAGTACTGATATATGACGCGTATCTATGGGAACGAGACTTACTATATGGTAGATATGCGTCAGAAGTCGACGTCGACTTTGTCCGGCGAAGTATCAAAGCGATCGGCCAGACCGCGATCAAGATCGACGAGGCGGCGGAGCGGTGTGTGAATGTCCTGTTAGAGCTCATTAACACTCGCGTAAGCTACGTCGTCCAAGAAGCCGTTGTCGTCATGAAGGTATGTTCCCGTTACTAATTCGTAGGTTCTGAAAGCTCATGCGAAGCGCTCAGGACATCTTCCGAAAATACCCCTCGACATACGAAGGTGTTATTCCAACATTATGCGCGAACTTGGATGAGCTGGATGAGCCTGAGGCGAAGGCATCGCTCATCTGGATCATCGGGGAGTACGCCAACAAGATCGATAACGCGGACGAACTGCTCGGCATCTTTGTAGATACATTCACGGAGGAGTCTTACCCAGTACGCACACGCGAAAGTCATGACGCCTACTCTTTCTCATATACCGCGATAGGTGCAATTGCAAACCCTCACAGCAGTCGTCAAACTTTACCTGCAGAAGCCCGAGGGCTCCCAAGGGCTAGTGCAAAGTGTGCTCAACACTGCCACCAAGGACTGCGATTCTCCAGATGTTCGGGACCGCGCATATATTTACTGGCGATTGCTGTCAACAGATCCTGGTGCTGCCAAAGTCAGTGACGCGCTTGTCCTGCCCAGTGTCAACTGTCTCAATAATTTGCTTTCAGGCTGTCGTGCTCTCTCATCGGCCGCCAATTTCGCTACCACGCATGACCGTGGCGCCGGCGCTATTGGAGGAGCTGCTATCAGAGATCCCAACACTGGCGAGTGTGTACCACAAGCCTGCCGAGACTTTCGTGGGCCGGGGACGGATCGGCGTGGACTCCGTGCAGCGCAAAAGTTCAGAGTACGTTACCCCCTATCACCATGCTCGGCGCCCAATTAAACAGCCCCGCTAACCACGCCTCCGCAGCCTCACCGACGACCGCCTCACAACGCAAAAGGCGCTGCAGACCGTCGCTGCCGGACGACAGGCTGAGAACCTGCTCGACTTCGACGACGCGGGCGCGGACGACGGGCAGCAGCCGTCCGGGCTCGCCGCGACGACCATGCTCGCGTCCACGCCTGCCGAGGCCAACCTGCTTTCGGGCACATCAAGCAACCCCCTCGACGACCTCGTCTCGATCTTCGGCTCCGTCAGCATGGCGCCCGCAGCACAGCCGCCACCGGCTACGAATGCGCTGGGCGGCTTTGGCTCGCCGATTGCCACCTCGACGCCGTCCGTGCTCCAGCAGCCTACGTCGCCGCAGGCACTGCAGGCGCCGAACGATGATCTACTGGGTTTGTTCTAGGTCGTGTTTTTATTGTATCTGGAGGTTTGTGCAATAGTATGTTTTGTTTTCTGCTGGACTGTGTGTTCCTTGCGATGGCGCTGTTCAAGTAGTGAATGCCCTGAAACTCGGTTACGCGCGCTCTACTTTGCAGCATGCTCGTGGACTCTACAGGCCCATTTCAGAGCGCCAAATGTGGCAGAATTTGACAGAAATGTGGAGTGCTGACTGACCGAACAACACCGCTTGTTACTACTCACAGCCTTATGATAGACTTTCGCAGATCACAGCACGGACATTTATCCCCGACATCACTGCCATAGGCACGCACTGTAATTTGCTATGCGGTTCTGCTATATATCCAAGGAAAAGCTAACGATCGTCTCCTAACATACTTTTTTTCGTCGTTGCAGAACACAATGCGTTTCTACACTCTTCCGCTCCTTGCCATTGCAGGCGGTATCGCCGGCGCTGCTGCTCAGTCCTCTTCCCTCGCTGTGTCCGAGAGTGCCTCGTAAGCCCTGTCACTTCCACAGTGGCACTGCATCGCGCTCATTTCGTTCACAGGGACTTCTCAAGCAGCGCGGCTCTGCCCACCTCGTCCGCTCTCTCCGAGAGCCTCATCTCTACAGCAGTGCCAACAGTCTCTGCGTCAGGCAGCAGCATATCCATCGCCGAACCTTCTGTATCTGTCTCAGTCGTCGGATCATCTGCACCCACCTCCGCACCATCCGCCTCGGCCTCCGGCATCTCATCGGCCTCTGCGCATTCCTCCGTCGGGGACACCTTGTCGGTGCCTTCCTCTGCCAAGGGTACATCGTCGATCACTGTCTCAAGCTCGGTACCCTCGGGCTCTACGCATCAGGCCACCTCGTCTGGAGCCAGCAGCACGACTACATCGGCGGGCCCCTCTGTTACCACCGCGTCGAATGCTGCTGTTGGCACGGCTGTCTCCGGCATGAGCGTCGTTATTGGCGCTGGTATCGGCCTTCTTGCAGCCGCCTTTTGAAGGATTCCGGTTCATCATCATTTTTTGGACATTCCGCGGACGTGATGTTCGCGAGGTCGGACAAGAAGGACAGCGTGGTATACGTACATTCTACATTTTACCTATGCATCAGGAACTCGTAGAAGGATGTTTGAGAACCTTGCCTTAACAGGATGTTCGAGAAATCGTACACTTCGTTCCCCGCTGGGTTAATCGCGTCGCTGCCTGTGCGCATCCGTCTCGCTTCACCGGTGAGTCTTTGCTGTTTCAGCCGCCCGACTGTCTTCGCAGAAGACGTTGCATGTTCGAACATGGCCCATATGGGAAGACAGATTCATGAAACAGCGACAGCCGAATAACTTCAGGCACTGTCGTTCACATTCTGCGAGATACATGTCAGAATTTCAAGGAATGTTTGATTTCTGAGCGAACATTCCATCAAGCTTGGTTGGCTGCCAGACCTTTAAAGGGGGTTGGTCTGAACGTCTCTCCCCATCGTCTTGTTCGTGCTCGCGCGACAGAGTATTTTCAAGATGCGTTTCTTCGCTTTCTCTGTCCTTGTTGTTGCTGCGAGCATCGTCGGCGGTCACGCGGCTGCGTTCTCTGCCGATCCTTCGTGGTCTTCCACTCCTGCTCAGAGCAGTTCGTGGTAAGCACTGCAACATGGGCTACTGTCTTCAAAGTCCACTCATTATAATATCAGGGAGCCGTCCAAAAGTGTCAGTAGCTCTGTTCGAGGATCGTCCAGCAGCTCAAGATGGGATACCTCAGCCGTTCCATCCAAGAGTCTCAGTGAATCCGCCAGCGTCTCCTCCGCATCCTCTATCGCGGAATCCGGTTCGCTTTCGCACGTCGCATCTTCCTCGGCCACACACTCATCTGAGTCCTTGAGCCATTGGTCTGGTTCTTCATCCGCATCAGCCTCCAGGTGGGTCTCGTCCCCTCTACTTAGTTATACTCTCATCTTTCTTACCAATATTTGTCCAGCGTCTCATCCGCGTCTACGCTTAAATCCGTCTCATCGGTGCCGTCGAATCATTCCAGCGCCTCCGCGTCCTCGTCCGTTCCCGCAACGGTCTCATCTTCCGCATCCGTTACCGCGGTCTCAACCGTGCCGATCTCGGTGGGCACTACCCTTACGGCGTCAACACCCACGGAGCCATCTACTACATTGCCCGTTACCACCGGTGCTACTGACAACACCACTGGTGTCAATGGGGCTTTACCATCAAGTACGGGTGCCGCGGTTCATGGAGCCCGTCTGAGCGTGGCTCTAGCCCTCGGAGCAGGTGTCGGAATCCTTGCGATGGTCATCTAAGACCGTTCGCTTCAGATTTGCTTTCAATTTCTTGGACAATTCTTGGGGTATATCTGGGAGTGCGAGATGACTCAGATAAAGGGTTCAGAGGATGAGGTTTCACGTATGGACTCACTATGCCATTACGACACGCATTAACGGACGATCTGACACCGCAGATGATGAAAAGATTCGGACCCTGTTCTATCATACCTTGCTGTTGATCCCGTTGGATTGTTCGCGATCACTACGCAATCGAGAGCCATCTCTGCAGCATCCTTTGGATATTCTCGGAATCTGATTGCTCATTGTTCCCCGTGCAATCTGTGCCTTGCGTTGCGACATCTCGACGAGCGCCGTAGGCGTTTTGTACCCGTCAGCATGACCGGAAGAGGAAGGCGGTGTACCGCCCTGGTCGCACAGATGCCACGAATTGTTTAATAGCAGTCACCTGCCTGCCCCTCGAAGCACGGAGACAGTGCCTTGGCACGGGGAATATAAGCCCGGCCGACTGTTGCAAGAATTACATCAGCTCGTGAGCCCCCGTTCCCTGGGTCGCCCTTCGTGCCGCCCTTGACAAGACGACGTGAAGCAAGATGCGCCTCTCCACTCTTTCTCTCCTCGCGATTGCTGCAGGTGCTGTCGGTGTGGTAGCCCAAATTTCTGAGTCATCGGCGTGGGTCAAGGGTGTCCTCGCAAATGCTGTCATGCGTGCTCACTTAGCCACAGGAGGTCCGAGACGCCGCGTAGCGTGTCCATCCCACTATCCTTCAGCTCTGCCTCGACGGTGCACATCGAGCCCTCCCCGCCGATATCATTCTCATCCCCACTGTCATTACCATCGATATCGATATCCGGCGTATCCGTAACGTTCTCTGGGTCGACTTCGGCCGGATCCGTCACGTTCTCTAGGTCGACTCCGGCTGAATCCGTCACGGCGTCCTCTGGGTCGACTCCCGTCGAATCCGCAACGTCCTCGGCATCGACTCCCGCGGTATCCGCAACGTCCTCGGCATCGACTCCTGGTGAATCCGTAACGTCTTCGGCGTCGACTCCTGGCGAATCCGTGACGTCCTCCGCGTCGACCCCCATTGTAACCTCGTCCGCATCCACCCCCGCTGTTACCTCTTCCGCCTCCACCCCCGCTGTTACCTCGTCCGCGTCCACTCCGCTGGTCCCAACTTCCTCATCGTCTAGTGCTTCCCTCAGTGTACTTTCGTTGAACTTGCCTTCAGACAGCGGCACTGCACCTCCGGCGACGAGCTCCGGTGCCGCGGTCGGTGGCTCCTACGCCAATATGGCCTTGGCCATCGGAGCAGGTGTCGGCGTGCTCGCGATGGCCATCTAAAAAGGCTCACTTTCTGGCCTTGGGTCTCCTTAGGTGGTAGCTGTAGGATTCGCTACTTGGAATGGACGTCGGACTTCGTACATACCATATCTAATAATGGTGACCATGCATGATGGACAACTGCAGATGTACGTGTGCTCTAGGCCAGAGCTTGTGCACTAGTGTAGGGTCCTTCCATATGATGTATGATGTGTCACACTATTTGGGCAGTCTCCGCGGATGATCACATTCGTGGGCCGTTAGGGGAACAAGATGTGGTATATAATTCCTGACTCCCAATGAATCTCATAAGTAAGACTAATCATGAACATACAAGATTATTTCGGCATAATCGTAGGAATACGAAATAACAATGATGTATCGGGTCGCCTTCGTCTTGAGCTTGGCACTAGCATGGTTTAAGTAGGGCTCTGACTGCCTGGGTTGCTCTGGTTGTTCCTGTTCATCCCAAAAAGCTTCGTCGAGCGCAATGAGAGTAAATTCCTGGTAATGTGGTATAATACTCACGTCCTTTAGCTCCTTTACACTGAGCTTATGCAACTTCACACCCGAACCTTCGCCTAGCGCAGCTTCCGCAAGTCCTGGAGGTCGCAGTCAGCATAACTTGCAGTGAATAGACTTGACTAAGACAGTACTCGCCTACTTTCGTCTCCTGCAGCTTGAGCATCCTGAAGGAAGAAATCCTGATCAAGGACATTGGAAATTTATGAATGTCTGTGCTTACCGCTCTTCGATGGTATTGCTCACGACGAGGCGCTTCACGAACACCTCCTTGTCTTGTCCAAGCCGGTGGACTCGATCATAGGCTTGGGATTCGGAAGCCCAGTTCCAAGCCAGGTCCATGCTATAAATTATCAATCCGCTGATCTTGAGTATATGAGGAAAGCAGCCTACTTCACAACACGATTCGCAGATACAAGGTTCAGGCCAACACCACCGCATTTCGTACTGCGAAATTAGTTTTAGACGACGTGAAAAATCGTTCAGCAGAAATATGCGCGCCTGATGAGGATGACCTTCGGGCCACCGATTTTACGGAACTGCGACAGCACGGCCTCCCGTGTGCCTCTATCCATACTACCGTCATACCTGAGGTTACGTATTCCGTATCGCAGGAATAGCGTCTCGATGAGATCCAACATAGAAGTCCCTGTGAACAAGAGAAAGGGTAGCCTTGAGCGTCGAATGCGGGCTCTGGCATATGTGGTACTCACACTGGGAGAAGACAATGATCTTATCACCCGTGATCTCCCACTCCTGGAGGAGACCGATTAGAGCGAGCATCTTCGCACTCGGCTCTAGGTTGTCATCCCCGCGCCGCCACATATCTACGAGATCCTTGTTCGGCTGGCGGATCTCGCTCTCGCTGCTACCCTCGCGACTGGCCAGCTGCGGCCGCTTCACCTCCTTGCCTTTGCCTTTGGAGGTGCCCGCCTCAGAAAGAAGCTGCGACACGTCCGGGAGATCCTCGTCGGAGCTGTCGCTAAGGTCGATGATGTCGTGATCCATCGCCGCTGCTCTGACGGGCTCTGGTGCAGGTCTGCGGCGCGCCTCCCGCTCGGCGATGCGCCGATCCCGAACCCTGCGGTTAGCGTCACGCACATCGTCCCTAGAAGGTTCAAATGCTGAGGATAGAAAGATGGAGGCGGGGCGGAGATCGAGCATCTTCTTGCACGTTGGACCTGATCACGCATATTAGTAAGTGGTCATGCGGGGCAGTTGTGGACCGACAACATACAGGGACGGAATCCTTTTGCATAAGCCGTTTCGTATTCCTTCTCCACCCGCATGTTCGTTTGTTCATCCTCGTTGCCACTGGGAGACGGTCAGCATGGATTCTGTTGGCAAATCGTCGATGCTTACAAGTTGTTGTCGTGATCAGCAGGCGCGTTTCTAATATCGTCCAGGCAATCTACAGGAAAGCCATTAGTACAGGGTAATCTTAACTGCGAGAAACCGAGTACGTACCGGCGCAGACTTCATGGCCGCATGACAAAATTCGGCCACTGTTGCTGATGAACACTGGTGTCATGTCATATGGTCAAGGTGATAGTCTGCTGAGGAGGGGCCACTCACAATCGCCGCATTTGGGACAGCTTGCCTCAGGCTCATCGGTCTCATCCAAAAAGTCAAGCTGGGTAGCCTTCGCTCGTTCCATGAACCTTTGATGGCAATTTAGGTATTCTGCTGTTGGAGACCTCCATGTTCCTTGAGGACATACCTTCGCTTAACCTACGCAATTGCAGCATCGCACTCAGTCATATCATCCAGAAAGCCGGGTGAAACAGTAGCTAGCTCACCTCCGTGACCCAGGCGGCACCCATCTGCTTCTTCGCACGTGCAACCTCTTTGTCTGCATCACTTCCAAGCATCATTGATGGGTCTTCGAACCCGTCTGCTTGACTCTGCAGCGGATATATGAGCAAAATTCAGCCAACACCGGTCAGATGCGTACGAGGATGAGCTTTGGATGACAGCATAGTTGCCGCAATCGGAGTATCATGACCTGTAAATTGGTCATCTGAGAGGATCTCTTGCGTTATATACTGTCAATTTCTTACAAGGACTGCGGAATGACTGCAGCATGAATATGAGTGAACGGATGCCATTGACAGTAGTAAAGCGACTTACTTCTTGAGCACAGTATTGTCGCGAATGAATCTGTTGATCTGGATCTGCGCCCGCCGTTCGAATGAGTCGTACAGCTGAACGTCATAAGTACCTTAGCCGCCGAAGAGTGCCAACTGTAATGACTGCGTACCTTTCGTTCGTCCTCTGAGAATTCAATCGTTTCGAGATCAATATGCTTCTCCGGAAGCTTGAGCAGCGGCTCGCCTTCCTGTTGAGTAATGTCAGTATCGCAGATCTTAACGAACATAAGGGGCTCATAGTCTGAGGACACGCACCAGCTCGCTGTCCTTCGTGCGTCTTAAGAGCAAAGGCTTCAACACTTCCTGAGCACGCAAGCCTGATTGCAAACTCAACCATTGCATGGACAAAACGTCGGTAGAAAAGCAACCTACCGGCGAGAGGTGCATCTTCCAACTGCATCTTGGCGATATACTCGTTGAAGTCATTCCAGTCACTATCGGACGAGTATATGAAGACGCCCAGACCAGTAACTCGGAAAGACGTACTTCCATGGACGGAACCTGCCAAATCGCAGGAAGCCGTAGATATCGGCTCTGCAAGAAATTGTCAAGCGGCTGCGGAAGACGGGAACACACAAACCTTCAACTTACAGCGTGTTTGTCACGGGCGTGCCAGTGAGACACCAGCGATACTTCGTGCGAAGTAGTGCAACGGCCTTACTTGCACCTGTTTTCCTGAAGATGATATATGAGCGTATGTCCGTAACGTCGGCGAGCAGCGGGGCGCACCTATTACGGATGAACTGTGCCTCATCCAGGATGACCCTGTACCATTTCATGTGTGTCAGCAGACCGCTGTGAAAACATGCATATCAGTACATATAGACAGCCATGTTTAGGAGTGAGTCAATACCCGTTGTTAATGAGCCACTCTGACTCTTCGTCACTTCCCAGGTCTTTGGGAGTCCAGGACTCCTGAACAAGTGTCTGATATGTCGTGATAATGACCTATATGCGCATATTAGGTGCGTGCAGCAGACAAAGGTTGGTGGCTCTGAGACTTACATCTTTCTGTTGCATTTGCGACAAGTGCTTGAGCTTCTCCCTGGAATGGTGTATATGCACCTCGAACATATTATTAGTCTTGGTCTCTATCTCCTCCTTCCACTGCAGCATTTCCCATTCTAGTTCAGTAGAGTATGTCCACCATCCAACTGTCTAACTCACCTGCAGCAGAAGAGCAGCAGGCACTACGATAAGTGTTGTCTTGTGCTTCTCCTTTCGGGGCAGGTTCATAGCCATCGTGGCGATCATTTGCACAGTCTTGCCTGAACAACATGGTTATCACAATGAACGTTCGACCACGAACGTACAGCCAACGTACCCAGTCCCATATCATCGCTGTGTGAATGTCAGAACCGCGCATTTAATGAGTCACGCCCGCACGCACGCAAGGATTCCACCCTTGTGAGGACCACGTTCTTGGTCTAGCATCCTGTCCATGACTCGTCAGGAGGACTGCCAAGGTTACTCCGCAGGCTCATCAAAGCTCACCAGCTCACACCAATCACTTGGTGATTCAAGAGACGGACCTCAAGTCCAGGCAGCACATCTTCTTTGCTGCAAGGTGTCCGGTTCAAGGTCAGTGGAACAGATATTTGGTTGAAAGACTGAAATAATTACTTGCGGAGTCCAAGCTTCTTCATAGCGTCTCTAACAAGGATTCCGTGCGAAGCATTGTCAATCGTCCTAGACACAAATTCTGCCATCCTGGAGAACGAAGGGCATGAACACAGAAGTGTACATAGGAAACGAAGGTCGAGCATACTTAATCTGCTGGTCATCACCACCCAAGTCAATGCGGTGGACAGCGCTGTCATTATCATAGTTCAGGCTGAATCCAGTCGAGACACTTGAGGTCACTCTTCCTGCAGAGGATGAGCCTACACGATGTTGCACTTGCGAGCCAACCAACTCAGACATCTGCGACATGTCTATAGTCCGGACACAACCTCATCAACGCACGAGCTTAATATATCGCAACAAATATCGTAACATACAGTTCGACAACCCAGACAGTCTCGAGGATCCTCGCGTAGGAGATCCCGATAAGTTTTCTCTCTCCGCGCCCACATCCGCCCCTGAGGTCCGCCTCAGCTTCTGTCTACTCGAAGTGGCACCAGTCCTTCCAATGTCTAATGGCCTCTTGAGTACATCCGGGTACGATGAAGCAGTAGCCGTGAAAGTAGTGGCGACGCTGTCAATGGTGGAGGGTATGGATGGACCAAGATTGAATGTGGGATTGTCGAGTGCTGCGAGGACGCGAGAAACATGTTTGGCAGGGGTTATATTCGGAGGTGCATCGGACATTCTAGCCGTCGTTGGAGAGAGTTATAAAGAATATTGATGACAGAACAAGCTAGAAACCAGAGCTGCGAGAGAGTACAAAGAGTCCATGAATGCGACGCGCCGCTAATTGCACGCGCCGGTGGCGCAGCACGCATCTTTAGCGCCGGCGTGTGGCTGTTGCATGCGACGACAAGCAATCTTATCCTCGCTGTAGGAGGCAGCGAGCAAGGCTTCTGCGAAGAGGGAAGGAGATGTACGAAGATAAAGATAGATGTGTGTCCGTCGGACCTCGGATGTTGTTCGAGCGGCAAGGCAATTCAAGTTCAGCGAACTCCTTGTTCAACCTGCCAGCATCTCATGCCGTTATGTGCCGAGTGGGATACTATTACGTTCGTAAATTTCGCTTCCGACCCCAGCTTGTTGCCGATGCCACGAATACTAGACATTCGATAGTCCTTAACTGTCGCGCCACTGACAAGTATAAGCTGCGCAAGGAATCATGTGTACAACATCAATATATATTCCAGACCAATCTCAAGTCTCAATGGCACTCGAACGGTACAAGTTACTCGTACAACATGCAAAGGCCCGATCAATCACCTCTGTTTTTTCGTTTTCGGTTTTGACCAAACGAAGTATAGATCTCAATAACCTGATGGCCTGAACTATAAGTGACATATCCAGGTCCGATATCCAACAGCCTGACTCACGATACGATCCGCGAGCCGGGGCTTCGGCCACGCTGTGAGACGAGCCATCACTCGACTTCGGCAGTTTCACTAACGGGGTCGGCGGTAGACGCAGCTGGGGAGAAGGGGTGGGCGTAATGATGAGCGCAATGCTGCAGAACGGAAAATCGACGATTATGCACTTATGCACTCCCAGAAACGAATTACCTTGCGGTAGCCGTCCCACTCGCAGCGACGGTCGAAGCACTCGAAGTCTTTCTTGCAATAGTCACCGAACTTCAGGCACGAGGGGTGGTGAGTATACTCGGGCTCTACGGAGGAGGCGGCCTGGACGACGCCAATGCTGGCGAAGAGCATGGCGAAGACGATGGCAAAGACGGTGAAACGCGTGGAGATTCTACTAGCAAAATAGCAGCGTGTGGCGGCACGCACTGAGGATGCAATTAAACTACTGAGATGGATGAAGACCTGAGCAGCTGGGGTCTGAGCATCGATGTTATGACCTTTGTATACTGGAAAGAGTGAGAGTCCATCCTTTGACGGCGACAAAAGCAACGCCTCAAACGCTCCGAGAGCACACAAAAAATGGGATGCATGCTTGTGGATATATGACAATCAACTTCGTGCCTTCAAAAAACCATGGAATACTAACTTTGGTACAGTTGCAGATGAGGGATTGGAGTCGACCACATCCCTGCGTAGTTGTCTAGCCTGGAATATGTCGGGTGTGAGTTCGTGATGACCGTCTTCATCTTACGGAAACTTCTCGATCGAAATGTCAGGGGATGATGGACTTATCTTTGCCTTAGAACGGTCCAGACGTCACCGTACAGATCATACCTTCCATACAGCCCGCTCTACAGGTCGATGCAGCACCAGAACCATGCGGAAAGCCGTAGAGTTAAATCCAGATTGACGATGCTCGAGAAATATTGGCCAAGGGTCGCTCATTGGGGCCAGAAAGAGATCATAGGAGCCTTGGATCGACGTATGCGCGTGGCAGTACTCTGCAAGGCTAGAGATTCCTGGCAACGCGTGTGCCAGTCAAAGACATATAGTGAACAGAGGCATGAGGACGGCAAAGAACGGATCCGCATGGATCATCTGAGCCATGAGAGTGGCCAGAATAAATGAGAGCACTTGAACAGGTTTCAGTGGCTAGCTCGAACAATGTCACAATCCTTACTCATAGAACAACGCCAGTGCGGTCAATAGGCTGCGTCACTTGTAAAGTTGCACATCTGGATAGCAAAGCAGCCAGCCCAGAATTCACCGTGCTCCAGCTCGTGCGCAGCTGTGCTGAAAGGTCCACCTATTCTTCTCTCCTGTCAGTAAGACATACGACTGTTCCGACCGATTGCGTGTTCCGCACGAGCGGAGTCCACCGAGGGTAGTGTCCATCTCCTCGTGGTTATATGACGGGTTATGGAAGACAATTCTCGTGCGAATTTGCAGTAGGATAATTGACCGGTACTAACAAGTTGTAGTGGAAGTGCATACGAACCTAAGTATACGAAGGTCCATTTCGGTCGTTAAGCCGAGATGCCCGAGGAGGGACCCTGAGCACCTGAAGCGAAGTGCCACGTGGTGATTGATTCCCCCCGACCTTCCCTGACGCTCTCCCTCGCTCTCCTCCCGACACTTTCGACTCTTCTGTATATTCTTCATCAGCACAATTTCTCGGCGGCTTTGCCAAGCAACCTGGCGGCGAGGCGGGTTCCCCGGTGGCCAAACTGAACGATGGAGCACGTTGGGTTTAACCATGTGCCAGTTAGCTCAAGTTGAAAATGTCCGGCTTCAGAGGGCCTGATCTAGTCGTACCGATCTGAGTTCTCGGACCTCTGAAGCTTAAATACATGGAGTATCTCACCACCGATAAGCTGGATGCTCAAATTGATTTTATTCTGAAATGGTCCCTCAGGCCCAACTGAGGCTAACAGTGTGACAAAGGCGAGCTCGACGCAGGTATCGTTCTTGCCATCCGACGGACTGGCCGTCGTCATGCTTGGAAATGTGTATTAGAAGCAGGTTGCGAAGTCCCCCACTTCATATAGTCATTGAAGACGTGCTGAGCTTGCCCAGTAAGAAATGGCCCGTTCATCATTATAGCATGCACACCGACCCAACCATTCAACATTGTGTGGATGTTAATATGAGACGTCCAGATTGTGATCGTCAAAGACGAACTCCCAGACTTCCCGAGCTTAGATCTGCGCCCCGACCAGCACCTCGCACCACTGCTCCTCCATCTTATCCGACTTCCTTCGCATCGCTCGAGACTCGCGCATCTCACCTCTGAACACCAGTCTATGCGACTCTTGTCCCCGCCTTTGGTCGACGCATGCAGCACAGTACTAGCGGGGACTCTTTCGCACCAACGGTCGTTGTGCTCTTCCCCCACGACCACCGGATGAACGCGAGCAAGTTCAAGGTCTTGGGCAAGTAGATATCGACTGGGCACGCGCAATTTCTCGCGATGGAGAGGGGATTTGCACTGACGATGAGTTAAGGGTTAGTAAAGGCGAGGAAACGTTTGGTGCGAAGGAGCCTGCATCAGGAAACCGGAAATCCTCCGGATGGAGACACGGTCTCCATGACTCCGTCTGGGCCGGGATGGGGAGACTCTCTCTCTCCATCCCATAGCTCGGGAGCTTGTAGGATTGTGGTCTTCATGAGATTTAGTGAGATTCGAGCTTTGCAAGTATATTTATAATTATTAACAGCAGAACGAACGCTGTTGTTGTCATGCTGTGCACCACGTGGATCCTCCATCCTGATCCATATGCAGACCGCGATCTCCATCCGCATTGGTATGGATTGGCCCGTCTCCGTATAACGTACCTGTCAGTCGCTCCATGCCTCTATGCATTACCATATAGAGCCCATGGATCTGAACGGGTTTCCTGATGTGAGGAGACAGCTGATGTGTTATTCTGGAAGGTTTACCGAACTTTTGACGGAAGAACGAACATTTCTTGCAGACTAAGAAAGTATTACCACGGGATGCCACATATCAAGACTATAAACACGTATTCAGCCAGTCGCCAGCAGCCTGACATGGATGGCGTCTGCGGACTGCCGCCTCCTCTCTGCGAAGAACTTTCAGTGCATCTATGTCATCTTTGCACTAGGATCGACCTACGAGTCCGCAGCCATGTCGCAGCCATCGTCCTCAATAATTCTTTGTCCTTGTCTGCATACGCCACGTGCATGCTATGGCTGTGCGGCATCATGTCATCGATGAATGACAAGCCGAGCCTGCGATGTTCTGTCACCATTCCTCGTCTGACGGATCAAGGTGCGACTATGGGATTGATAGAATCAAATGAGAGTCCCCTCCGGTAATGGGTCAGCCGTCGTTCCGTTTACGTGGACTGTCGTCGGCTTGTATTCGCACCGTTGTGGCCTGCAATTTCATTGTATTTAAATGGGTACTTGGCATCTCACACTTGCTGCACCCTCGTCGGCCTTTCATCTTTCCGAAGGGAGTCGGCATCATGTGGACTGTCTCACAGAGACAGTCCACATGATGCCGACTGACATATGCATGCTAGAACCGCGGTATAGTAAGCGATGAGGAGGCAGCAGGAACACCTTCCTGCTATAAAATGCGCGCAGGATGATATAACATCGATTCCAACGATCCTCGCTCAACCTCTCAGTCATTGCTTGAATTCTCTATTCGACAAGTACGCAAACATGGTGGTACGTACCTTCTTCAGCTGATCGTTTGGACCATTTGCTAACGGTTGGTTTACAGCACCTGATGCCTCTGGGTACCAACGATCCGGTCTATCTCGAAGGTTAGTTTTTCAATAGCAGAGTTGCGAAATCCTATTCTCATGCGCCTCCTCCACAGCGAAGAAACGCTTCGTCGCTGGCTGGCAGCACCCTGACAAGACTTATCACCTGGAAGCCATATATTACATCGTACAGGACGGCGCAGAAGCGCAGGCTCACCTGGCGCGCAACAGAGCATACCTGTACGGCATTACCTCGCATCATGTCCAATGATTAGGGAGCTTACTGTTCTTGCAGACAAGCCGTAAAGGCCCGTGTCGGCGATGGTGCAGAGCAGTACCTGTTTCACGGTACCCGTCGCGCGTGCCACATCGGCGACGACAACAACAACCTGTACCCGTGCAACAACCCAGACTGCTTCTTCTGCTCGATCATGAAGTGCTCTTTCAGCTTGGCCCACGTCGGCGCTCACGAGATGTTCGGGAAGGGAATATATACATCAAGTGTCTCATCCAGTGAGCAGAGATCCTATGAATCATTGAAACGGTTTTTGGCTTACTTTTACGTCAGAGGCGGACGGATATGTGTGGAACTGGCACATGCACTCGCACAAGCACACGATGTTCCTTAGCAATGTAGTTACCGGGAGAGTGGAGCCCCTGTTGGTTCCGCAGCCCAACAGGACCGCTCCAGATGCTGGCTTCGACTCGGTATGTACTGCACACAGAAATCCGTTCGATTCGGTGCTAATAAGTACTATTCGGACAGACGGAGGGTGTTACCAAACCACAGGGTGGCAGCGTTGAATATCCGGAAACCATTGTTTATCGCGAGGATGCTATTCTCCCTTCGGTTGTTGTCGTGTACACCAGGCAGCACAAGTGAGACATACAGCCGCTGTGGTGTCATACGTCGTGTAGTAGCACCGACCAAGCATTCTTGAATATCATTGAGCACTCCATGATGCTCTCTCTTGCTCGGCGGTTCTTGCACGTGGTCATGACTTCACCTAGACGACTTCCCAAATAGGCAAGTCCCCGTCTTGTACCGAATGGATTAAGGGTATGGGTCGCGCCACAGCTTTGCCGAGATGCCGGTGGGACAGGACCCCAAGCACTCCTACGGTGGCTGTGGGTCATTCATCGGGCGACCTCCTCTTCGCCGAGCTGCAGGCTGATCGCCAATTTATGCAGGACAGCACGTCGTCCTCAACGGCGTGCTCGTCGTCCTGCGTGTCGCTCTCCTCGCCGTACCCATACTACACGGATATTACCCGCCTCATATGCACTTCCGGCACCATGTTTACGCGTTCCCCGTCTCGTGCGAGCATGTGTGCACTCCCCTCTCGTGTCGACATCAGAGAACTCCAGCTCGTCCTCTGCGGGCTCTTCGTCGTTGACGTTACTCGCGTCGCTGCCTTTGAACTGTTTCAGTTGCCGTACGAAGACAAACCGACTGCGCTCTGGAACGTGAAAGACTGGTCAGGAGACCTGGACTTCTGGTCTGTGCGCTCTCATATCGCACCAACGCCGCCCTCGCCTCCCGCACCTCCCTCATCTGGCCCGTACCTCCCTCATCTATCCCGCACCTCCGTCTGTCCCACACCTCTCCCATCTATCCCCGACCTCGCACGCATCCCCCCGGCTCGCTCGAGCAGTCCATCACATTGTCCATGCGTCCCCCACCTCGCTCACATGTCACGCGCTTGGTCCTCTGCCTCGCGGGACACCTCTTATCTATTGCGCTTTCTCGACGGTCCAGTAGCTCGCCCATAGGAGCTGGATGCCAAGCAGCCCACCCTTGGTCATCTGTGGCTCGGCGCTGAGGAGATGGACAAGGTGAGCTGA
>KV722614.1:3391-33685 GCA_001687445.1 Obba rivulosa | reverse complement strand
TCTCTCGCAATACTATGGGTTATCACCCGCGGTCGTCATCACCCTTGCGCCCTTCGTCGCAATATGAGGTATGTTCCTTTTCGTACATATACAAAGCCTTCGATGCAATGACACTATCTCCCTAGGCTGAATAACCGGCCCTCTGTTACAAGTCCTACTTGCGCTGCCTAATGATGCGACTCGTCGACTCTAAGATATCAATGATTTTATTTCTTATTCAGTATAATAATAAAGTAACTAAATTGATCGTGCCACGACGGACAATGTTTTCTGCGGGCGATGTGGCGCGGAGTGATCACGTGAGAGATTTGCGGCACACACTTACGACGACCATCTCGAGCGGAGACAGCCACAAATTACCCTCAGAGTTGATTGAAGAGATCAGTCTGAGTATTCGGCTTTGGAATTGATGGCATTTAATTTACTTTTCGTATTTTACAGAGTCAGTCTCTTATAAGGCTCATCACTCTTGGATTTTGATTCTAACAGGAATGGGCGCATACAATTTTCGGCTTAGCAGCACGACTGGTCGGACCGCTCGAGTGCTGCAACGCTATGCATCGTTTGCGATATCTCGCGCCATTGGACGCTTCCGACACTCTACACCACTTTGTTTGTCACCACCTCTTGTGAAATCAAGGCACTCTCCTCTGCGGTGGTGACTTCATGGTTCGCCGTGCGCGCCGGTAAGATGCAAGGTCCATCTCTTACATTACTCTTGCGGTACATCTAGTTCTGACCAACGAGCTCGATGACACAGAGCGATCTCGCAGTGAAGGACCCGAACACTTGGCCTGTTACCTCTGTCCGTCAAATATTCCGCCCTCACACGTTGCCCAATGCGCTGCCGGTGGTCAATTTGGAAGATACCCGCTGGTGTTGGCTCATGATAAAGTGCCGTTCTCGGTGGAACATTTGTCCCTTGCGACCTTCGGCTCGGGGTAGGCGCCTCCCTGCCTCGTTTCATGAACAGAGCTTCACCGCGTATGACAAAGACTTCGGTTTCGCCCTTTCTGAAGCACGCCCCGTCCCGAGGACGCCCTGTCTGCACTTCATTTATTCCGGTTTCAGGAGACGATGTTGCTGCCCGACATCTGACGTGGATGCGGAGGTTGCAGTAGCCAATCTGGGACATTTCGAGGAGGTTTTCTCGGAAGATGACGCTAATTTCGCAATTGAAGGAGTGATTCGTCTATCTGGTCCTCAGAATAGGATAGTGGGTCACAATGTGAAAGACGCCCGTGGGCGCGATCCATCGTGGAAGAAATTCTTTACCTGAGTAGCTTCAGCCAGAGAAAAAGTCAGCAGCGTGATTTGGTACTCAGTCGCGCAGAATATCGGACACAGCCAGTGAGTTTTCGAGTTTTCGAGACAGTACATTATCGGATCGCTGGGAAGGACTCGGATGCAGCTCATAGAACTTGACGTGACATGGGACATCCTATTAAATATCGTCGCTTCTGCAGGATGCGACCTGTGCACACTGCGTGTAGCTATCGTGTTCGGAACTTCTTTAGGCATGCAAAGAACATCCTGTGACGACGGGCCCGCCGGACCGCGGACAGCCTTAGAACGTAAAAGAATGGCAGGGTCAAACGTGTCTTTCGTGCCGTGAAATACTCGCAACTGCTATCTTATTTGTAGTACCGCCACTGATACCTATACACCTCTACATTCGTTTTTCTTCACACTAGAAAGCACTCTGGTCGGGATGGAGCAATCTACGACAATTATCTCCGGTGATGATCATAAATTACCTGTAGAACTGATTGAAAAGGTCAGTCTGAATATTCGGCGTCGGGGTGGATGGCATTGAATTGACTGTTCGCATCTTACAGGGTCAGTCTCCTCTAAGACGCATCATTCTTGATTCTAACATCACTACGAGAGTACAGTCTTTTGCTTCGCAGCACTAGAGGACCGCCCAACTGCTGCAAAGCTATGCCTCGTCTGTCACACCTCTCGTCTCTGGATGCTGCCGACACTCTACACCACCGTATCCATCACTACATCTTCTTCGATTAGATCATTCTCGTCTGCGCTGACGACCTCTTGGTTCGCCGTACAGGGCGGCAAGATACGGGGCCCGTCTCTCGCATCGCTTGTGCGGCATATCTGGATCGACCCGACGAGTTCCACAGAGCAGAGCGACCTCGTCGAGCGGAATTCGAGAGCGTGGCCGGTGAAAATCCTCCCTCAAATATTTTACTTCTGCTCGTCGCTACGAGCGCTGGCTCTGATGCACTTGGACGGGGAGCGCTCGGTTTGGCTCGAGTCCAGAGTGCCAGCCTCGGTGGAACATTTTTTCCTCGGGCCCTCCCACATCCACTCATTCCGGCTCAACGGCCTAGCGACATGCAAGAGGGATTTAAGAAGTATTACCATTTATGGCAAAAGTCGGTGGATGACGGCGGTGCCCTTAGACGCATCCGCGTTCCACCGTTTCCGCCAATTCGTCAACCCCGGCATCGAATGTCGCTCCAATCACATGCGAACCGTGTTCGGGTACTTACGCCACTGGCGGGAGATGTCATCGTTGCACGAAATACAAATTATCTGCTGTGTTGAGGACGTGGAAGCAGCCGCCGCCGATCTGCGGTGCTTCGCGGAGGACTATCAGGAGGATTACCAGGACCAGCGCGTGAGGCTCATCTCGCAACCGAGCAAGTGGGGTGGAGAGTTGGACACGCTCCGTTCATATTATGAGGACTGGCGAAGGGAAATCACGCTGCAATTCAATTGAGGACGAACTTCAACATCAAAGGTGAAAAGACTACGTCATTATACCTTGTCCATAATTTTGACAACCCGTTCCAGGTGCAACAGATCTGGTGCATATCATCCTCATACTATTGGACACCTACTACCTAGATGCAGTGTTGTCCAATAGTATGTCTGCGAGCGTAAAGTCTATCAAAACACGTGTTCCCTATATTTCATCAACTCTATTCAGAAGCAAATTAGTCACGAAATTCATACTCTCCAGCGAATTTCAAGCTGGGTGCCTGACACTAGCTCGAAGCGTGGTTCCACTTGAACGCTCGTATGAGCCCTATAACTGCGGTCGCCGAGGCTCATCATACACTATCGGTGTCCGCTACGACTTCGACGATGTGCGACCGTGAGGGAGAAGGACTAAGAGCAGTTTGCACCGGGGCACACGAATGACGAAATTAGGGAGTAAATACCGGATGTCGTAGTTCAATGCCAGATTGTCCGTTGCCACCCGCTAACATCTGCACACCAATTGAGTGGCCGAGAGGCTACAGGCGAAATCGCAGCTATGATGAGTAGCTCAGAGTGCCGTGGATCTTGCGTGTTGTGCTTCCAGGGTATCGCAGACTTCGACTGCTTGCTCCGAGATTACCCAAGGGTGCACAGGAACACGGAGTTGATCTGTAGCACCATTGATATTAGTGCCGGGCTGCGAAGGGGTTCAATGACGAAAATTTCTGAGCCAGCTATTCCAATATATCCAAAAGTAGAAAATCTCCTTGTTGCTGGAACACGTGTCGACGAGACCTTTGAACCACACACAGGCACAGGCGACGACTCAGCGAAGTTTGTACCAAAGGCCGACGAGACCAATTCGCGCTTAGTCGTAGGATGCTCCCCGTGTTGTGCTACAGCATGCGAGATTGCCGAATACAGTGCCTGCTGCAATCTTCTCGTGCTTGTAACGTTGATGCTTCACGCGAAACAGGGCACTCGGCTCGTTGAAGAGAGCGTCCGAGTAGGGTCGGAGCCGGACATTAGCCAGGCGTGACTCTTGCTGAACATAACTTGAGATCAGGAGACTAGACGCGTAGCCATTGGGCACTTGGTACATATTGATTGCATCCGCGCCCGAAGTCACCTCTGAATACCAGAGAGATTCCGACATCTGAGACAACTCAGTCCATCAACCAACAGATCTGGAAGGAGATCTCGCGTCTTGTTCTTGTCGACATGGCACGCTCCAGGAAAGACGTCTCATTGGATGACTTTCCGTAACGATTTACGGCTCGCACACCGACTCTAGACTCACCGAGTGGGTTTGAAATTATTGAGAACCAGGCGCGCCGTATCCGTAACGACATTGTGCTGTAAATCTGGCTGCTGCAGACGAGTTCAACGTCCCATTTCGACAGTTCAGATAGCCTTCCTTCGTCTGCTACGGCGTCATGCTCCATCCTCTTGCTGATGAAAGCTCCAAAGATGAAGAGATGGCTCTCGGCGCCATCACCGCACTCGTAGTCATTGGCGCTGAGGAGGCTCGTCTGCGACGAGCTGAGCAGCGCTTCACACACACCGAGCCAAAGTGTCCATGTGGTATCGCAGCGGAACATGTCCAAAATCGGTAAGGCAAAAGTGATCGACGCTCGGCTACGCAGTCTACGGCGCGGTTCAGAACTAGAAAGGGGGGTCTGGCCCCTTGCTAGATTCTTGATCTGCGGCGGGATCTCTCCATCAGCGGAGTCTGAAAACCACCCGGCATCTCGATCGCTAGGTGAATCTAGGAATTTACGGACGCTGGAACCGCCGTAAATTGTTACGGAAAGTCATCCATTGTCGTCGTACGATAACGCTTGCAGCCGTTTTCATATCGATACACACCCGCGGAGTTAGGCGGACCCCTTAGGAAAGCCTACCGAACTGAGGGCACCAAGCATAGCATCGACGCCAGAGATCA
The DNA here is from genome assembly GCA_001687445.1 of Obba rivulosa. Taxonomy (NCBI): domain Eukaryota; kingdom Fungi; phylum Basidiomycota; class Agaricomycetes; order Polyporales; family Gelatoporiaceae; genus Obba; species Obba rivulosa. The sequence continues at coordinate 29,013 of KV722614.1, read as the reverse complement.
ACCAGTATGCTTTCAGCCAATGGGCTTCTGTTTCTGACATCCCGCTGAAAACTCCGCCTGTACATAGTCTTCTGAAGAGGCGCCTATCGATACGAAAACGGCTGTGATGGATCAAGGGTAGGTTGTTGGCAAGTCCACTCTGCAGCAGTGGTATTCACATAGCCGTGTTATAAAGCATTCTAACAAAGCACATGGCAAGCGGAGTCTATGGATCAGCACACCATGACAACAAGGGAATCTAGAAGGAGGGTATAAGCTGGCTTGCGGGATTAAACGAGTGTGATAGGTGTGGCCTTGATTACTTCGGCGCAAATCAGGAACGCGCTCATTGTAGATCGGCAATACAGACGCACTAATGGCATTTTACAATATGCCGACCCTATGCAGTCCATGCACATGCGAGCGACGCCCCGCGTCTTCTCCCAGGCCCCGAAAATGAGAAGGGTATCTAGTATGGCGGGCGCTTGAAGTCCGCACTGATTTCTGCGTCCGCGAGCTCGGGGTCCGACACTTTCTTACGCGCCTCGCCGTCCTGCGTCCAATCCGAACGCTCGTCCTCCTCAGCTACTGTGAATGTCTGCATCTGGGCGGGTGGGTGAGCGTTGTGGGGAAGAGAGGTGCAGCGGGAAGGGACGGACCTGCACGTGCACACCGCCCGAGAGGTCCTTCTGCACGGGCATGCCAATGTTCCGGCTGACAGTAGGGTTCTGACCCGTCCGGAAGGCAAGGCCGGAGTGGGTCGCACTCGTAGTCCTGTTTTCGAACAACTTCTTAGAGAATAGCAAACGTCAATACCAGACAACACATACAACATCTCTGGGCCGTTCGGTGTAAACTTGTTCAGTCGACGCACGGCGCGCGATGCCACAATCTAAGGTTATCATGAGTAAGAAACGACGCATGCAAGGAAGACATGAAACGGACCGTCGATGCAATCGCCGCAGGCACGTTGAAAATAACGCTCATAATCGAGTTCAAGTTGAGCAACATGAATATCGTCGCGATCAAGTTTGCGCCAAACCTATGCTCCGTCATCAGAACCTGCCATTCACTCCAGCCCACAAGAGGCACTCACGCAACCAAGAAATAAATGAGGCCATCCTTGAAGAGCATCTTCATGAGTTGCGAACGACCCCCCGCGCGCTTGAACGAAAGCTTCCACGCGGAGAGCAAGAAGATCAGCGCATCGAAGCACATCGAGTAGATGAACGTCGCGGCGAGGATCGTGTTGTTCGTGTGCGTGATCGCGCAGCCCGATCCGGGGATCCACTGTGCCTTGAGCAGCACGCCCTGCAGAATGAGCGCCCAGTGTCCCATGATCACGAACACGAGCGGGGCCACGATCCACGGGGACTGCGACCAGATCGCCATCCTGCAGCGGGGTGAGTATGGAGTGGGAGCGGAGCGGAAGACGGGGCACGCACGTGCGGATAGAGAGATTGATGCTCGCGAGCCCGACTGCCGCATCGCCTGCAAGCTACGGAGAGTAGTCAGCAATGGTAAAGAGAGGGCCATAATAATTTGGACAGAAGGAGCCCATACATGGTCGAAAGTGTACAGCGCTTGGCAGTTGATCTCGCTGCAGGGGTGCGATATGCAATCAGACTCGTCGCCAGACTACGCAGGACAGACATGGCGTCGCCTACCTCGTGGCATCAAGGGCTATGAGGCTGCGGGGCGGAATCAAGTCAGCGCGGGGCTTTGACAGGATCAGTGATGCTACTCTGTGACATGCCAATTAGGGCGAAGAAGAGGCAATACCGGCCAGCAAAATAGAATATCTACATCGCAATGGGTGCATGAGCACGAGTATGCTGAGGAATAAGGGAGTGGAATTACCAGTGGCCAGGAGAACTTCTTCTTGCCTGTGATGAACGCCCACTCAAAGTCGAGCGACGAGGCAAAGTCCCAGCTATTCGTAGAGAGGGTCAGCTTGGCACGCGCCACACGGGTGCATTCACGCACAAATACAACCCAGCGAGCGAGTGCATGAGCTTCGTGAACGCATCTACGCGAAGCCGGGGTCAGCACATGGGCACCTTCTCTTCTGCGAATACGGAAGGAGGCCAGATGAAGACTCGGACTTACTCGCGTCTACGAGGAGCTCCGTTTGCGAGGACCAATCGACCATCTTGCCTCCGTTCAGGTGGTTCGCGAGCTACAGAGTTGGGACACGGAAGCAAGGACGGGGACCAAATCACGTCGGTGCTCTTCCCATGCGCACCTCCAGGTTTATTTAGACACGAAATTTTTGCGAAGCGAGTGGAAGCGCAGCCGGGGCCGTCTGGCGCTGGCGCGACTGGAGAGGATGCTGGCATGACAGCTTGAACATCAGAAGTCCCCCGCGTCCGAGCTTCGCAGGCTCTGCCGCGTCGTGCTCGCGTACACACGTAAATGGCCATAGCTAGGCGGGATCGGCTTTCATTTCCTCCCACCGCCGTCCATGCCGTTCACCATTACCCGACCGGGGATCATTAATGCCCACGGGGTCGCATGCAAGAGCGGAGTGGAGCCTGCACGACGAGCGGCGGAGGGCAGCCTTGCAATTTGATACGCGCGCCTCGTTGCAAGGCACGCGAGGGGAGGGACGGTTCCAGGACAACGGGGGATGGGACAAAGGGACATCCTAACTGGGTTGGTTCCCTGCGACAAACTCGAGACGGAAGCAGAGGATGCGTGTGTGGCTGGAACGCGCCGCAATAACGATTATACGATCGAGCATTTCTGGACTGAGCACGCGGCGCCTCCGCGCTCTCCGGACACAGGCGCAGACACTTCTGCGACACGGTGGCAAACTGTTAACGGGCAGGACCAAGTCTGTTTTGGCTGTGCCGGCGCCCTTGCCTTCCGGTTGTGACACAGAATAACAATCTCTGTCACTGGCAAAAAGGGGAAACAGACCCATATCCGGCGAGGACTTTTCGGCACGAGGTGGGCAGTCTGTCATCACAGAGTGCCATTCGGACTGCGAGATCCCGGCAGCAGTCCTCAAACTGACCTGATCCGCCCGCTAACCGTCTAACCACGCTGACTGAGGGGGAAACATCTTGGCCGGACTCGGATAGTCCTAACATGAGGCAAGCTTCTTCGTCGCATATCAAACTGTTATCAAGCCTGAGCCTCTGAGGTAAAGCAGCACCCGATCGACCTCACGGGGGACCACATTCACCACCACCACCACCACCGCCGTCCGCACGTCCTCTCCAGAACCACGTTCATAGTAACTTACCGTATTGCACGCCATGTTCGGCTTGGCCATCACGCTCATTTCTATCTATTGGGCTGCCCGATATGTTGCTCGGCGGCAGCAGCAAGATGCACATCGTCTTCCCAGTCCTGTAAGTGCATTTAATTTGTCAATTTGTTGGCCTTGCGATGCAAACACATTGGGGTGTGCCTGGTATTCGCATGTGCTGACGATCTCGTCCCCCAGCCGCGCCGGCTCGCGAACTGGCTGTGGGGCCATGAGCTCGCCATCTTCGAGGGCGAGGCGGACGAGATGTACACCAAGTGGGCCGCCGCGTGCGGCGCGTTCTACAGAGTCAAGGCCGCGCTCTTGCACCGGGATATCGTGCGTTCTTCCTGTCGTTCCTGCGTTCGCGCTTGCTAACCTGTCCGTCTTGCATGCTGCGTATTTGCAGATCGTCGCGGCAGACCACGCTGCCGTGCAGCACATCTTCCAGAACTCTGACGATTACGGTGAGTGCCATCTTCTCCGCTTCTCTTCATGGGCCCATCAGACTCTGCGGGTGGCACCTGCCGCATCGAGCGCGCGCCTGCACCACCTCTGCCCTGTAAATTTTCGCGAAGGTGTTGAACGGCTACTGACGATGTCATTCGTCCTGTCACGCGCGCAGTCAAATCGCCTGCGTTTAGGCCGCCAGTGGCGAACGTGCTAGGAAAGGGCCTTGTGTGGGCGGAGGGCGACGACCACAAGAAGCAGCGCCGCATCCTTACCCCTGCATTCTCGTAAGTGCTCACCATGTCTCCTCGTCTTCTCGCGCGTCCCCTGCCAGGCGCGCCCGGGCGAGTCCGGCGGAAGCCTTTTGCGTCGGGCACTGGCACGACGCGCGGGTGAGCAGCACGGAAGAGCGCTGATGTCAATGGCGCGCTGCAGGCCCGAGTCCATAAAGGGTATGGCGGACGACGTGTCAGAGTGTGCCGAAAAGGTAAGATTGCCGCCTCGGAAATGAGTGTGGGAGCCTCCAAAGTGGGCGTGCGCTGATTGGTTCCTCGATTAGTTGGTGAGCAGATTGACCAACTGCGTCCTCTCGCACGCCGGCGGCGTCACCGTCAACATCGTCGAGTACACCTCCACATGCACGTACGTCGCACGCCTATGCAAAGTGAGAGTATGTCGTGGATGACTGGGCGTGCACGCCAGGCTGGACATCATCGGGCGCGTCGCGTTCGGGCACGACTTCAAGTCCGGGCAAACGACGGAGGCGAAGCAGATCGCGGCGTCGTGGCACGGGCACGTGAACAGCGGGCTGAGCTTCGGCGCATTCGTCGCGATGCTCGTGATCCACGCCGTGCCCGACATCACGCGCATCCCGCTCCCCGCGATCAAGGCCGGCGGGCGCATCCGCGAGATCGTCACGAAGCTCTCGATGCGGCTCATCGACCGCGGCGCGTTCAACGACCGCGGGCGCGACATCATGAGCATCCTCATGCGCGCGGACAAGGAGCATGGCGTGAAGGAGGCGGGGCTGACTCCGCAGCAGATTGTTGACAACGTGAGTCGGGACTCTGCCGGGGAGTGCCATAAGAAGTGTGAGCTGATGACGGGCAGGTGAATACGTTCATCATGGTCGGCCACGAGACGACGGCGGGCTCGCTGAGCTTCACGCTGCTGGAGCTCGCGCGGCACCCGGAGAAGCAGCAGCGCCTGCGCGACGAGGTGCGCGAGCACGGGCGCGACCTCACCTACGATGACGTGCAGCGGCTCGAGTACCTCGACGCGGTCGTGAAAGAAGGGTGTGTGCTTACCCGGCCTACCTGTGCATTCGCATCCGAGTTGACAGTGGATGCTTCATTGCAGATTGCGTCTGCATCCGGCCTCGCCCCAGACGGAGCGCGTGGCATTGAAGGACGACGTCATCCCACTCACGAAGCCCGTACGCACGACGGACGGGCAGACGCTCTCCTCCGTGCGCGTCAAGGCCGGCCAGGTGCGCTCGCCGACTCGCCTTCTCGTCTATCACTCACCAGCTGGTGTCTGTTGTGTCACGCGCAGGTCTTCCACATCCCGTTCACGACGATGCACGTCAACCCGTCCGTGTGGGGCGCGAACGCGGCGCAGTTCGAGCCCGAGCGATGGATCACGCCTGGCGGTGTGCCCCCACCGTCCGCCCTCCCGCACGGCTGGAGCGGCCTCGTGACGTTCTGCGACGGCCCGCGGAATTGCATCGGGTACCGCCTTGGTGAGTGCTCTTTTACCAGAACCGCGACCGGATTTGGACGCGCGGATCCCGCTGCGATCGGACTGTTCGTGGTTTGATTGTGCCACCAAGCAGAGTGCTGACGCGCTTTCCCCATCTCTTCCCCTCGCCCTTCTGGCCGCGTCCGTCCTCGCATCTCCGCCCGGTGCTCGTGTTGGCCATCGCGACTGTGTGTATGCGCTCCCGGCGTGCAGCAATATTCGAATTCAAGGTCATCCTCGCGACGCTCATCCGCGCGCTCGAGTTCCACGACACGACCGCGGTCGTGCGCGAGAAAATCTCGCCGACGCTCCAGCCCGTGACCGACGGGCGCGGCGGGCTGCTGCCCCTCTACGTCACCCTTGCGCCGCCAGCCTGATCTCGCCGCTGCCAGACGGCCAGCGTCCGCGGAGATGCCGGCGATTATCGACTCGGCGCGATTATGCGTCGAAGGTAATTTGAGACGGTTCGTACTTGTGTCTTGGGCTGTATGTTGGATTCTTGATTGCTTGTGTTCGCTGTCGCTCGCTGGTCTTCGCTTTCGCTGTCCACGCTCATCTGTCTACATATACCCGCATAATCATTGGTCTCGGATTCGGGCACCAGAAACCAATATACCGGTCTCCATCTTCGCCTTGTCCGATGGCCAGCTTAGAAGCCCGAACGAGCCCGGGGAATCTGCCTGACCGATTTTCTGCACAGCTTGAACGCACGTCAACCTGGGGCTTCAGCACTGAGCACACCATGCGCGCGAACCCCCGAGCAATCCGCCGCCGCCTGCGCCCCACGCGCCGCGAGCCGACGTCCAGCACAGCGCTTGGCGCGATCAGGTGTCCGGCTCTGAGGTGCCTCGCCTTTGATAGCTTGGACGCCGGCTAGCGCTAGCGCAGCGATGATGAATTGCCAGCCACCGGACTGATGCTATCATTCCCCGGGCAATCTGGGGGCCATTGTTCCCCTGAGGATCTGCGGGGCGCCACGCGCGGGCGTAGGACCAGGACTAGAACCCAACGGTTCGTCGGTATAGCGCGCAAGCGATGCTCGAATTCTAGGTAAATCCAAAGTGAGCGCGAAGCCGGTCTAGGAGCATGCGCTGGAGAGCATCTTCAGAGGCGCGGCGAAGCTGGGCAGGCGCTGCGCCAGTGTGACCCACCGCGATGTCCGATGCATCCGAGCCAGGCCTTGCCGGTCAGAAGGTCTGAAAATTGCAGCTCCCATTTCACATGCGTGTTACTTCTCGCACTTGAGATAGCCCAGCGCCCTAGACTAGCCTTGGGTAACTTGAGGATATTCGACGTTCGTGCGATATCGGGCTGCTTGCATAGATTTCAGGGTTCAGAACTTGAGAGGGGGTTGACCTGGCGATGGCAGGGTTCTGACGGACAAGGCGCGCCAAGATGGGCAAGCTCGTCGTCGCCACATATGAATCTTGTTCTCACAGCACGAGGTCTTGGCTCCATCTTGAGCAGCTTGCTTCGCGCTGGTTGATGCACACATGCTCGCACTGTGAGACACTAGCAGCCCGTTTGAGCTCGTTGGTTGTACCTTCGCGGAAATACTTCGTATTTATTCGTCGGAGTGTACTACATCACGTCTCCCAGGATACTGTGATGAATATTCAGCCAAAGGGGGACCACGAGGGTTTGGGAGTTCCCAAGAGATCGGCAAGCAGTACTAGTGCAATATCATTCACGCACTGATCTTGTTCTGATATTGCCGATGCCGTGCGCGCAAGATACTGGGGGACCCACAGCTATACACAGGGGCGGCTTGTCGCAGTCATGTGCTGGCGTTCTGACGGAAATGGGTGAAAAAGATCGAATCCATCTGCTCTGGCAGGCGCGTGTCCTCATATGACAGCGCTTCTCTGTTCTTCTCTTCGATATTACGACGCGAATGGCCCCTTGTTGCGCCAGGGCCGGAGGAACATCGTCGATGGACGCACCCGATGCTCGTACTATTCCAGCAGCAGACGCGCGGGCGCACATCTGCCACCGTTTGTAAGGTGGCTTTTTGACTGCGCTTCGCCATCGATGGAGTGCTGTCGTCTCGTAAGATGAAAATTTTCGAACGAGGGCCGACACTGTATAGGCGGGGCCTCAATCAAGCGGGAAGGCCGCCCCGCATGTTGTGGGAGCGGGCTGGATTGGGAAGTCGTCTGATGATGCGCTGTTCTGGGCGTGGGTTGCCATTCAAGGACATGCCTTTGATCGAACGCGGTAGACACGCCTCCACACCCAGCACTCTTCTGTTGGGAGTCTGCGCGTGTCAGAGCCTATAGCCTATCCATGTCCGTCGTCATCTCGGGCGCAAAGGGGCACAAAATTGCATGGCACGCGGCGGCCACTGGGGAAGTGCGATCCCCAGATGGTTGCGGCCTGGCCAAGCTGGCGGAGAGCGGCCGCATGGGCCCCGCGTGACGCAGATGTTGTTCGGTTTGGGTCATCTAAGAGAGGCTGGCGGATAGCAAGGTGCGAGCAAGGAAGCGTGCGACAGGCAGCCGCGCCATCTGGCAGACGTCGCGCGGGGCACGCAGGTGGCAGGTGGAGAGGCGAACGCAGAGTCGGCCCTGGGGCTGCGAGGCGCCGTGCGAGTTTGGCCGGGTGTTCCCAGACGGGCGTCCAGCGATCTTCGCGATGTGCGGGCGACCACTGCGGCCAAGTGTGCTGATGTTCTGTTGTGTGGCCGAGCGATCGTGGCGTGATTGCAGGCGTGATTGCATGGTTCGCGGAAGCACGCAGGGCGGCCGGCTGGGACGGCGAGGAGGCGAATGCTGGCACTGGAGGGCTGCCAGATCCTGGCACATGGCGTATGAGCCGCGCACGACGAGCCTGGGAGAGCTCGCCGAGGCTCGCTGGGCAGACTTTGAGGGCAGCTGGAGGAGGGCTAGCGCGGAGAAGCGTGCTATCAGACGTCGTCCGCTGAGAGAAGCCTTCGCCAGCGAACCTTCCTCTCCCGCGCTCGTCCTATATAGCCCCTCCCTCGTCCTCTTTTCTTTCTCTACCGCGGTCCCGCCCCTGCCGCTCGAGTCATCGCAGCAGCAGCCCGTTTCAGCCAGCGCGCAGTCACTTGTTCATCTTTGGTCACCTTGGTCGCCTATTCCCTCCGGTCCTTCGCGTGATCCGTCGACATGGTTGATTGGTCGTCCCCCGCCGAGATTGCCAAGGATGGTGGTAAGCTCTGTCCTGTATCCGCTCCTAGCACTGAGCAAAGCTGATATCTGTCGTTCGTGACTGTAGAAGCGTTTGATCGCTTCATGCACACACTCCTTGGGCTGTACATGTGAGTGGTGGCGTTGCACAGCACAACGCGTCGCGTCGCGTCGCGGTCGTTGGTCACGGTGCTTACGCGCGTCGGTACAGCTGGGAGTTCATCACCTCGTTGGAATTTGACTGGGACTACATCAGCGGAAAGCGCAAGTTCCGCTGGCCTTTGGTATGTGATCCGTTAACCGCCCATGCTATTCCTGACTCCCGACCGCAGGTTTTCTACTTTGCCAATCGATACTTCTTGTTGTTCGCACTCATTGGCATGTACGTATGGCGCGTTTGAGTTTGCTTTCGTTTCTCATATATGCACCTATGCTATCCAGAGCAACGGCGTTGAACGTCACAAGGTAGGATCTTCAGCGGGTTCGCAGGGTCCTGAGCCTGACTCTGATTATTATCGCGATGTAGTCCAGTTGATTGCCAGGCGCTGTATACTTACAACCAGGTATGTCTTATGCGCATATAGTCACTGATCCGATGATTGAGCGTATTCCGGTTACGTAGGTTTTCGGAAATGCATCGATCGGCTTGGCTAGCATCAACTTGTCTTTGCGCACGTCAGTGCTCCAGTCATACGCCCGTATATGCGCGTATACTCACGTTATATCTGATTAACAGTATCGCAGTATGGTCGCAGTCATGGTGGATCACGATACCACTCGTGTGCGTCATCCTTGGGCACTGGTCGCTCCTCCTGCACGGTAGGTCTCTATCCGCGTATATGTTCACATTATTCATGTGTATACGCCTCTACAGGCATCCTGCTCAAGGCAGCGTGGATCGATGGCCAAGGCTGCGTAATCACGAGCACTGATAACAAGTTGCTCGCTGCGACGTTCATCTACTCGATGTGCTTCGACTTCACTGTGCTCATGCTCACCGCGTGGGGCCTCGCGTTCCCCATGGGTCGCCGCGACGCGTCACGCATTGTCAACCTTATCTTCAAGGACGGTCTCATCTTCTTTATCATTGCGTGCGTCCCCATTTCTCGCCCAGTCTCTTGCATAGTAAGACTGATACATGTTCGGTATTTGTATAGCTTCCTGGCGAACCTGCTCGCAGTGGTACGTTTCCCGCTCATATCACTGAGTTTGGATATGGCTGACGCCCATTTGACCGCATACGTAGATCTTCATGCTGCTCAACTTGAACGCTGTCATGTCCATCATTGCCAACGTGCCTGCGGCCGTTGCCTCGACCGTGAGTAGCAAATGCTATACTCGTTCTGGCGCGCTGTACCTGAGCAATCTCGATTTTGGGCCTGTTCGGCTCCTGCAGATTGTGGCGGGCCGCGTCGTGCGTCGACTCGCTAATTACACGTCGTCGGGGCCGGAGGTCTTTGGGTGCGTTCTCCGTTGTTTATGCCTCAAGCGAGTATTGAACGTCATTTCATAGATCGACTCAGGCCTCGACTCTGGCTTTCAGCCGCGGTGGACGCAGTCGCGGTCCTGCTATCTCCACGATTGATAACTACAAGAAGCAAGAGGGCGTACATGTCCAGGTTTGTGGCGTGCCCCATATGCGACGACTTGGCGTTTAGCCATATTCTAACTGGATTCCATGCATACAGATGGAAACATTTGCAGCTGCGACAGATGCGGTGCCTTCCGATCCCTCCTTCGTGCAGTACGACGTGAATGGGAAAGTTGTACAGGACGCCTTCGATGTGGAGGCTACTCCTGTCGACGAATTCAAACGTCCCGAATACTGAGCCCAGTGCTCGGGCGTAACCTGTCGCCGGTAGCACATACCGCATGGTCAAACTTCACACCGGTTCATTCGTCTTTGGCACACAGTTATGATCTCCGCGCGTCCTCCTTCCGGCACCAACTCCCCAGCCACCCAAAACCGTCGCCTCGCTGTCTTCGCATTGCACTGCCGCATTCTGAATTCATTGTACTTTTACGATCCTTCAGTGACATACCACCGTCCGCATACATTCCTTTCCCTTCCTACCACTTCCTTCCTCCACTCGTCCTCGCCCCATCATCCCTGCGCCTCGCTCTGCGGCTGACGCCTCTAGCTGCGGATCACGCCACCTCTGCGTCATGTGGAGTCCATTCGTGCGCTTGTCCCGCCTAGATTCGCCCACACGCGGCGCTGGCCGGCTTCCCTTCCATTTCCGTTCGGACGATCCGCCCCACCTCTTTCAGATTACCGCTTTTGTTCGTGATTATCTCGCCCACCCTCTCGTCGTTGTCGTATCGCATTCGCATTGTCGTTGTCTGGTCTGTCCGATAGAAGCAATCCAAAGGTGCAGCCAACCTGTACCGCAGTCTGCCGCTTGTCGCTCCTGCGCACGTGGTGGACTGTAGAATTCGAGGTTATAGAAGTGCATGTAGACTGAGAATATTGTGCATATGTGTATTGTATGTCTAGCTGCCGCTTGTCCTCCCACCGTCCTGGGTGTGCGAAGGGCCAATGCAATAGAACTGTACATGATCGATGTCAAGGGCGGGCTCACCCCGTATTGTAGGAACTCCCTCGGTACCTGTTGCGTGTCTGTGAGTTCTGTCTCTGGGATCTAAGCTCGCGTAAGCAGATCTGACAAAGTCGTCGACAGCCAAAGCTGACGAAGGCCGCGGGAGTGTCGCATCTGCCAACTTGAGCGGCGGCCACCCTGGTCGCCAGCCCTGGCAGGGCACAAGGACGCGTCCTTCGATCGCGACGGCTCCCAGCAGATTTCTCGACTTAGATGAAAGGTTACGGTATGCTGGCTGCGGTCAGAGAACTGGCGCCGAGACACGCGCTGGTCACTTGCCCGGTCCGATCTCGAATTAGATCGAACAGATCTGAGCTATATGAATATGAATGTTATGTCCGTGCTCGAGGGAAGTCTTGCGAGGGTTGGGCGGCGCGATCTTCAGAGCGACAAGGGAACAGCTCGAAATGGGTTAGAGGCTGAATGGTGAATGTTGAACTTACGCTTTGTAGCGCCTGTGACTGTACACGGACTCACGCAAAGTGGGGTAACGTCGGGCGCATCTGCCAGATATGAACGGTGGCTGAAGGCGTTGGAATTTCGCGGGCTTCCCGTTCTGATGCGTCGTCTGTTGTCGGCTGGAGTGCGTCGAACGGTCGTTGCAGGACGGAGTCCGGGGCGTGCGGTTGCTTATGAGATTCGCGAGCATGCTCTGAGGATGGGTATGTGGATGGAGCTGAGAAAGTGTGGATATGTCAAATTCAAGAAGAGAAGCGGAGGCAAGAATAGAGATAGATCCGAAAGTCTTCATGAGCGGAATGAAACTATGTCTGGCGGATATAGTCGCTTCCATGCGCTGTCGAGTCTTTGGACTCCGCGCACTGGTTTGCAAACTGGTGCATCGCAGTGGGCAAGAAAACATAAGTTCGGAGTATCTTTGATAGTGCCACCCTATATTGGTCAGCCTCGCGGATGAATGGAAGCATCGCGCTAATTATGCGCGCATTCTAGCAGGGACGTCGTGTTTCCACCACATGCTGGTGAACGCTCCTTATATCCCTTGACTTAAGGCTAAGTTCTTCATTGTCATAATACGATAGTTATTCAGGAGCATGCCTCCTCTGCAACTCGTCTAGAATGGTGCATCTGATCTGAATCAGTCAATAGATACATAACCTTTCAGAAGTCAATCAGTGATGATACACAAGCAGATTGTGGCTTGAACCACGGGCTTCCGTCCAAAATACCAACGCGAGATGACCAGAGGATGGTCACATGCTTCCTAATACCCGGTGGCACTAATGACGACAACGGGGCTCAGTATGCGTTTTACTGGTGCCAAGCTGCAACTTGACATGGAATATACCTGCGAGAGGAAGGGAAATACAATAGACCTACTAGCATAGGCCTCCAAAACCCCGTTGATTTATTGATAGATTATAATGATGCTTAGAGTTCGGTGAGCTTGGGCTCATCAGCGATAGCCGCGCCCGCCTTCAGAGTTTGCTCGCTTCTGCCCGACACAGCGCTTGGCGCATGGGAATGGCGCAAGGGCAAAGTATCCGACGAGTGAACAAACATTTCCATCTGCAGGATCACGTAAGAAGAATGCAAACCCACAGGAAACGAGAGATATACCTGTACTAGGATGCCGTCCCGTAGGTCAGGGTGGATTCCAAGACTGTGCGCTCGACTGCGGCTCGATGGGCTAATCACGAGCAGAAAATCGTGAGTCACGGAAGCGTCGTAACGGACAGCGAAAAGCGTTGTGACATACCCGAGTAATTCCACTTCCATCTGAGTGACCTCTGCTAGTCTGCGAACAATTCGACATGCGGCGATCTGCGATATGCGAAAAGAATGACAACGAGTCACCGGTGGTGTAGTAGCTACTTACGGTCGACAAAATAGAGGGAAGTACATTCAACATATTCGACATCACGGGGTTCAAGTTAAGCTCTATGAGAATCTACCCGGCCACTTCGCATGGGGATCAGGGTATCTGGTGAGATGAGGATAACTTACCACCGCAAGTAACTCGATGGTGAAACTATGGACACAAAATCAGTCACAGAGGAGACCGTGATTACCCGGGGAAAATTGTTCTTACGCAATGATAAAAAAAATCAACCCGTCTTTGAAGATGAGCGTGGCTATCCGGGAGAATTTGCCCCTACTCTGTCCCATCTGATACATCAGGCCCCAGGCTGTGAGAGCAAGCACGACAAAGTTGAAGCACATCGAGTAGATGAATGTTGCCTTGAAGAACCTGTAGTTCGTGTACACGACGCTGCAGCTGGCGGTAGTTTCGTTCCACATTGCCTTGAATAGTCCACCTTCCGCATGGCGGGAGTATCAGGGAAATGCGCCTAGACAAACAGCAGAAATGAGGTGAGGCGTACCGTGGAAGAGGAGGAGAGACCAGTGGCCGATAATGATCAAGATGAGAGCGGCGATGATATACCAGGTCATATTCCAAACTGCCATGCTGTGGTAAAAATTGGCATCAACGATCATGGGTATACACAGCTGCCAATAAAGAGACTGACGTGCGAAGCGATAAATTTACACTGGATAGACAGGCCGCCAAATTTCCAAAGATCTGTCGTTGTAGAGCATGCTAAGCAAGTGCTTTAATATACTTCGCCTACGGTATATATACCTGGATGTAGGTGTACAATGCGTTGCAATTGATGGGACTTGTTCGATAACTGTTAGCTAAATCATAGCTATCTGAGGAGAGACTAACCTTGTCACATTCAACCACGTAATACTGCATCGAGTATGAGAATGCACAGGAATCAAGTACTACCTGTGCGACTTACATTCCGATGAGCGCAAATAGCATGAGGTATCGATTGGCAAAGTAAAAAATCTGGGATGTCCCTTAGACCAGTCGCCAGAACACATTAATTCAATGGACCGACCAAGGGCCATTTGAACGTCCGTTTTCCACTAATATACGACCAGTCGAAGTCGAACGAAACGAACATCTCCCATCTAATGAAGTTATGCAAGTTCAACGTCAGCGAGTAAAATCGACCACGTGGATTTCTAACGTACATGTACAAACCGAAGAATGCGTGCATGAGACCATCGTATGCTCCTGCGAGATCAATCACAGGTCGCATTAGATGGCACAGGCGGTCCGCGCCATGCCGTGTAATGACACCCACGTGCATCTCTGGCAATTTCAGCGGACGAAGACCAGTCAACCATGTCTAAATCTCGAGGAATATGGACCGGGAATAGCGGGTCTTAGCACTGACTTTCAGATTGTTAAAGCAGCATGGGAACAAGTCGCAGACGTGGCATCAATACACAGCAATTAGAGTCGGATTAGATGGCAACCATGAACACTTACAACCTAGGTCCGTCTCCTCTGCGCTCAGTTCCCGTGGACAGTACCGGACGAGTACAGGGGTCCACTTGCACGAGTGCACAGTGGCGGGCGATATATAAATCAACCCGAGAGATGTCTACATGAAACGGCTGCGCATTCCGTTGTTGTGGGCATCCACGTAACAAGTGACATCAAACGTCAACTTCACAATCAACCAATTTGGGTCGCTGGCGTACGATGACCCGCTTCTTGGACCCATTTTCAATTAGCGACCTTGAGTGACGTGCCCGGCCATGGACAAGATCTGAGCGGGGATAGTCATCGGTGTAGTCCTCCAGATTGACGGTACACCTCCGTCCTCTGAAATAAAGCCGTCCATACTCCAGCCACAGAGTAGCGAGGGGAAAACGATAAGTGCTGGAACTTGAGCGGTGCGATTCCGGAATAGAACTGACCTGCGAGCATTCTCAATGAACATCAATCACGAAGACAAGGCGTTGTTGATCACCGTCGTGAATGCTTCCATCTGCCATTCCCACGCCGCTAGTCATCGGTACCCAATGAAGTTACAATGATTCTGTGGTAGCGGTAAACAGCCATGAAAGGTGCACTTCAAAGGGTAATATAGATCACAGAAGCGGCTTTGATCGAGGTCGACCGTGAGTAAATTCGAACGGGCGTGTAACACGGACTACATTCTGCCAATGTGTCAGATGGCATCGCAAACGGGGCACCGCGAGCCGACGAACGCTGCGTTCTGAGATGCGTATGAAGTTTCGAAACAGTCTGCGCAATTCCTCAACTTTGAATAGACCCGAAACCCATATCTGAGAGAAGATGGGAACACAACCTGACATGGGATGCAGAGATTATCATAATGTCTGTTAGAATCATGTACGAAGTTGATGGAGCTGCCTTCATACAGATTGATGTGAGGCAATCAAGTACTTGTCATTGCTGAAATGAGTCCAGGAGTCCAAGAATGTGGACTGCGGGACGACTATGGGGCATGCAGGGCACTGATAGTGATGGAGAGTCTAGATTGGACGCGATCTGATCCTGGAGGGAAACATCTTACTGCGCAGGTTCTGTCACAGTAAGTCTCCCGACTATCACCGAGATTCCCGCTCGAGGCACTCGGCCATCCTGTTCGTCATGTTGGAGCTGATGGTTTGACTGAGGTGAGGTTGTCCAGCCCCGCCAGTTACTTATTGTCCGCACCGGCAGATATACTTCCCCCCCGAGCACACCCCACCTCGCTCGACGATTGCGGCCTCTCAGCATCAGGTTACGATAGCGCTCTGATATACAACGATAGTGAAGTTGAGACGCACCCCGCAGCTTCGCTGGCGAGCTGAAACACCATGAGTAGTATACGAACATCACTAAGGCGCCCAGTCATCAGGCTCGAGACCCAAAATGCTAAGGCCAGTAGTCCAGCTGCACGACACCATAGGACTCCACTTTGAGTTTCTCAGTCGTTGTGGGGGCTGTTGTGCCCGAGACCTAAGAGACCAGGTGTGCAGTGCTTGTCCTGTGATCAATGATCTGGCTGCGGACCGTTCTGTGCCATAGAATCTAGACGAGAACATGTGTCAGGAGGTCAATACTCGAGAGGAAGGACGGCCAGATGGTGGTCGCAGTCAAGAGCGGCGGCCGCTCGTGGGGCGGGGCGCTTGCTCTCATGCAGCACGTGCCTGCACTTCACTGATTGCTCTCATCCAATGCAAGGGCCGTTATATCTCTGCAACGGAACATACGGTGTAACAGATGTAATAATGAACATGACCGGTGCCTTTTCGTGGCATGGTTATAACTGTAAACGCAGCGTTGCCGCGTTCGGATTCAACTTCGGTACGTCATCGACGTCATAGATGCTATGTCTGATATCTGGCTATGTTGTGCTACATTTACTGATACAACCAGGGTTTTGTGCTCTATTTCCAGAATGACTCTGTCGCGCGGTCCTCCGGAGGATATTGGACCGCGCCAGCATGGAACTTACTCGACCTTGCGTGGAGAGCCGTCGGACTTATCGTACTCAATGCATTTTAGACAAGGAACTCTAGCCGGCCCCCAGCAGTCGAATGAGCGGCCCACTCCGCTACTCAGGATGATCATGTGCAGCGCGGATCAGGTTATTTGCAACGCTATGACGCCCCTAAGCACGACGAAATAATGCGCTACGACGGCCGCCGAACGATGGCACACAAGGTACGACGTGGTTCGACTATTCGAAGCATCAACCCGTGACACTCATGCATACAGGGTATTGAAACCGATGTGGGGGCTCGTGTCCGTGCATAAAAGGCATCGTCAAGTATAGCTCGACTGCTTGAAGTCGTGCAGACTTCAGCAAAAATGGCCATCTTCGTTCTCCTTATCGCAGCGGCGCTCATCGCGTGTGCACTGCCTTCTGAGGCCGCAGGGCCTTCGCCTAACCAGATCAAAAGGCTAGTCACCTTTGGTGACTCTTACTCGGATGTTGTGAGTACTCTCTGAGTCTCAGCGATTCGCTCGTCATCGTTACGTTCCATGCAGGTCTTGGCAGGTGACAATGGGACAGCGTGGCCCATCTGGACTGCGATATACGGAGACTTTACCCTCTACCCCTTCGCACGCGCCGGTGCGACCTGTTCGCAGTCCCTTACACCACGTGTCTTCCCGCCGGTCTTCCAGAGCCAGCTGCCCACGTATTTCGCGGAAGTGGCGAACCACTCCATCAGTGTGCCGCCTGAGGAGACGGTGTACACGTTGTGGATCGGCACGAACGATGTCGGAGTGGGCGAGCTCATTGACGGCCAGCAAAATCCGGGTGTCACGCTTGTGGACACTATCCAGTGCAAGATGGATTGGATCACCACCCTATACGAGACGGGCGCTAGGAACTTTATCATGCAAAATGTGAGTCAGGACGCGAGTTTATTGGGCCATATCGCAGCTGAGTTCATCTTGTGTTCGTAGATGCTTAATCTGCAAGACGTCATTCTGTACCAGGCGGACTCGTATCCGAACAAGTACTGGACGGCTGAGCGCAACACGAGCGAGTGGCACATCTTCATGACGGAGCTGGTCGCCAGCGCCAACAAGCTCACCGAGCTCATGCTAAAGGATCTCGCGCCGACTCTTCCAGGAGCCCACATCGGTACGCCTTGCAATATATGCTCCATTTTGCGACATTCCGCGCTAACATTCGCTGCAGGCCTCTTCGACTCACATAAGCTCTTCACCGACATCCACAACAACCCGTCTAAGTATCTGAATGGCACCGTGCCGTTCAATGTCACCGGAGCGATCTCGTCGTGCGTGTACCCGCTCAACTCGAACATATCTGCAGTCACTCCCGACTGCACGAACGCCGAGGGGTCGGCTCAAGACAGCTACCTGTGGTACGTGTGGGTCGTATTGCGGCAACGAATGTATCTGATGACAAGTGTTCTGTGGAAGGTTCGACGAGCTGCATCCGTCCCAACAATCCGATCGTGTACTGGCTCGAGAGCTCACTGCTGGTATCAAACAGCAGTCAAGCGAGTTCCTGACGTGGCTGACTTAGTGGTGGCGTATGTTGCCGAGGTCTCCGATAGTAAAATCACACTGGGTCTGATCGCTGTTCGTCAAATAGGTGGGATATGGGTGCTGAGACTCCGCTGAGCTGTTGACAATGACCTCTGAGGCCGCAATCTCGTGGTTATCCCGAATCGAAACCGCCATTCCTTTGAAGATTGCGGCGAGTATTACCTGTGGCTGGATGGTGAATGGCATGCACTGACAGTGAGGCCTCAATGAGCCTCATACACTCATGCTGGCAGTCTCCTGAAATGACCGCTTGAAACACTTCTGAATAGCTGTATCACAATAGCTTATCTCAGATACCTCGCGCAACGATGCCGCCTGCCGCAACTCGTGCAACCGGTAGATGCTCCCGGAAACTATTGGATTACATAGGGAACAAAATACTGAAGCTTCGCGCAGGATTCCTGCTGGATGAAAGGCTGATTACCAGATGAGCTATTCGCTGGACCTCTGACCTGCTCGTGAACTGAAGTGCAAAGCGATTCGAAAAGTGGATCAGCCGGTAATCCGGCATGCCGGCCGAAGTTTCATCTTCCGCCTTCCGCTGCGGGAAGTAGTAGGAAAATATCGTTTTGACTCAGACGCCTTTCGCGTCGGTTTTAGGCGCTTTGGCGGCTTTGCTTGGCGCAAAAGGCAGCGACAAGCTCTAAAAGGCTCGAAAAGCGCGCCAAGACAATGCCATATTCTTCTGATGTATCACCTTTACCGCTCGCGAAATTAATGCTCCGCTGTGGCACGCGTGAGCCGAAGCCACTGGATTTCACCACAACAGCCCGCAACCTGTCGAAGCTGGGCTTGGGGCTGATTTGGACGTCCCTCTGCCTCAAACGACATTCTAATCACTAAGCTAGACTGAAGCCAACCACGAAACCAGCCCAACTATTTGTCGAATTGCTATTTGATCTCACGGACGATGAGTTCAGTAGTAGCTTAGAGCACGGGAGGTCAAACCATCCCTCAAATGAACCTCAAAGCAAGCTAATTGACCCTCATGCAGCACGCGTCTGGATTCCACTTTCACTCGCATTGTATGAGGAGACAGGGAGCATGAATGTTATTTTGTCACTGACATAGCATACTTTCAGGGGCCATGATTCTGGCTGCAAGGCGGTTTTGATGCGTTAGGTATGTCGTTGCAGATGCTATGATATCTGACTGTGCCGTGCAACGTGTATTGATAAAGTCAGGGCTCTAAAGGTCGAGCTGTCCTTTAGAATTAGAGGATATCGCATTCCACCAGCACGGAAGGTACAACCGACCCGAATTTGCATGGAGAAGCGTCGGACTCATCGTAAGCAATGCGCTGCGAAGAAGTTTAGTCGGTCCCCAGCAGCAGAGTTAATGGCCTTTGCAGCTCGGATGGTCACGTGTATCGCGGATGAGATCCTTCACGATGCTACGAGTCTACGACGCTCCTGGGACGGCTGAATGATGTGTCATGACGGTCTCAGAGGTCGCGGGACAGTAGCACGCAAGGCATGACGCGGTTTGATTACTCAACGCATCAATGTTCTCTCATGCATGCAAGGAATTGTGACTGGTATAGACGTATGAGTATCCATCAAAAACGTCGGCGAGTCACTTTCGATTGCTTGAGGTTGTCCAGACTCCAGATCAGATGTCCATCTTCGCTCTCGCCGCAGTAGCGCTCATTGCGTGTGCATTACCCTCCAAGGCTGCGGGCCCTTCGCCTAATCAGATCAAAAGGCTCGTCACCTTTGGTGACTCCTATTCGGATGTCGTGAGTCTGCCATTTATGCTGATACGCTTGGTGAATTACACGTTGTCATTGTTCGCCATTTGTGCAGGTCATGGCAGCCGACAACGGGACAGCGTGGCCCGTCTGGTGTGCGATCTACGGGAACTTGACTCTCTACCCCTTTGCACGTTCCGGTGCAACCTGCTCGCAGACCCTCACGCCGCGCATCTTCCCGGCGATCTTCGAGAGCCAGCTACCCACTTACTTTGCGGAGGTGGCGAACCACTCCATCAGCGTGCCTCCGGAGGAGACAGTATACACTCTGTGGATCGGCACGAACGATGTTGGAGTGGGCGAGATCATCGATGGCCAGCAGAACCCGGGTGTTACGCTAGTGAACACTGTCCAATGCAAGATGGACTGGATCACAACCCTGTACAACAGCGGTGCCAGGAATTTCGTCATGCAGAATGCGAGTGGTGACGTAGACTAACTTGACCATGACGTAACCGAGCTGATCCCGCGCTGGCTTAGATGCTCAACCTGCAGGACGTCATTTTGTACCAAGCGGACTCGTATCCAAACAGGTATTGGACAGCCGAACGCAACACGAGCGAATGGCATATTTTCATGACGGAGCTGGTCGCTAGCGCCAACAAGCTTACGGAGCTAATGCTGAATGGCCTCGCGCCCACTCTTCCGGGGACTCATATCGGTATGTCTTGTTGCCAGACGCTCCACTTCTCAGTATCCCGATGTGGGGCTGCAGGTCTGTTCGACTCGTACAAGCTCTTCACCGACATCCGAGACCACCCGGCCAAGTATCTGAGCGGTACGGTGCCGTTTAACGTCACCGGAGCGATCTCGTCGTGTGTCTATCCACTCAACTCGAACGTCTCGGCTGTCACTCCGCATTGCACGACCGTCGAGGGGTCGGCTCAAGACAGCTACATGTGGTACGTGTAGATTGTATTTTGGGAGCTAAGATGCCTTACACGAGTGTTTCGTGGCAGGTTTGACGAAATTCACCCTTCTCAGCGGTCCGATTGGGTATTGGCTCGAGAGATCACCGCTGGTATCAATAACCAGTCGAGCGAGTTTCTGACATGGCTGACGTAGAGTTGGAATACATGAGGCTGCCAGGGGACTGCATGTATATAATAATCGGATTTACTTGAGCTGAAGATGCGCCGCGGGCTCCTACTGCATGCCTGGAACGAGACGAGTTGTGAATCCTTTCGTCGGGCCAGAGGCAGACTAATCAACGTACTTACCAGGAACTGAACAAAAGGTACGAATTCAGTGTGATAGACTATCGCGATCTCTGCAATCAACCCTCATGGATTGCACGTCCACCATCCCAAGTATATACTCATAAAATCAAGAGCGATCTGATGGTGATTCTCACGCGTTTGTCCCGATTCAATTCCTCGTGTCGCATCAAGCAGTCGCAAAATAAACTGGCAATGCAGCACGTGTAAATGGTAGATGAAGGCTACAAGCTTGCCGAACCGAATTCTCTCACCTCTATCGCTGATCAACGATCTCCAGTCAAATGCAGCGCGATCTCCCTCCGCCAGTCCTCGTAGAGCGAGCGGAACCCGTCAGGCGCTTCATCCCACTTATTTGACTGCGAGATTAGTATCACGCGTTTGTCTTGGCAGACCTCTTGGTAATCCTCCGAGACCTGCTTCAGGTGATCTGCGGCGACGTTCGCATCCTCGTCACAGCAGATGATCTGCATCTCGCGCAAAGACCTTGCTTCTCGCAAGCAGGGCAGCTGGTCAAATGCGAATGAGATCCTGCTGGACCAGGATGTGCTGAAGAACCGGCGGAAGCGGTGGAGGGTGGGGGCGATGACGAGTTCCTTCACCTCCCAGTCAGGCAGATATGTATCGTAGCTGGTGATGCTCTTTAGGTTTTTCGAACATTGCATGCTTCTGAGCGTTATGGGCCCGTGAATGGGCCCGAGGGACAAATACTCCACCGAGGCGGGTACCTTGGCCTCGAGCCGAAGCCAGTAGGTGGTTTCCAGATTGATCAGAGCCAACGCTCGGAGCGATGTACAGAAGTAGAATATTTGATGAATAAAGGTGACTGGCCAGGCCATCGAGCCATACGCGAGGTCGTTCTGCGCTGTTGAGCTAGCCGGGCCGATCCAGATGTGCCGTACGAACGATGTGAGGGCGGGGCCTCGCATCTCACCGGACTCTACGGCGAACGACGAAGACATCATCGCAGACGCGAAAGACACGATTGCGGAAGAGTTGCTGATAGTCACGGTGGTGTACAGGCTCGGCAGCATCCACAGACGCGAGGTATGACAGACGAGGCATAACTTCGTAGCGGTCAAACTGTCTTGTCGTGCGGCATAGTTAAAGACTGTGTGAGCATGTCCGCATTAGAATAACGAGGAGCGAGCTTTCAACAGGCAACTGACTCTGCGAGATGAAGATTGTCACTTTAATTACATCAAGTCTTATGCCGAATACCCAGACGGACCTCAGCAATCAGCTCTACGGGCAACTTGTGGCCTTCGTCAGAGATGGTCGTCACTTGCTCCATATAAGCAATAGATATCAAAGGGAGTAAGAAGACGAAAGAATGGCCAGCAGTGTAAGTATCGGTGTTCGAGGTGAGAACTTCGCTAGATTATTTCTCGGGAGAAGCTTACACTATGACGACACCAAGCCACGTGGAGTGGTGGCTGTGCCTGTTCACTAAGCGCCTCATATGGCGCTTAATGGTGAGGCCCTCGTACTTTGACTTGTGGCATTACTCTCTCGATATCTGCGACGATGTCACGGCATTTTTGTACGGCATAGTATGACATCTACAATATGGTCTTATACGAGATGAATAGGATGGTGTTAAAGCGTGAATAGCGAGACTCTGGACTGCTGACTCGGAATTGACCAGAAAAATGTGCATTGCATCAGACGGGGTCGGTCAGAATCCGAAACGACGTCTATATAGAAAGCTGGAGTAATGCTGCCCCATAATCAGAAGTCAGGCCGTTTTAATTCCATAATACTGTTGGCCTCTATGTCTGAGGGCGTGCGACACCTTTTCATATTTGCATCTCCGTCGTACTGTCGGATGAGGATGGGTAGAGGCGGCAACGCATGTGTGTTCACAAGTGTTTCCCTCTGCAAGGATAATTCAAAAAGTTAATATGCTACAGAGATGTATAGACGTACGTGAACGTGCACACTGAGCGGAGGACCTGAATTGGGATCCTCGTCGAAATTCACTCGACCGGGAGCGTTTTTCGAGTTGTCACTACACGCAAATTAGCAGGTGACTGAGGGAGAAAGGAACAGTCGTACTGAACAGCTTCCATTTCTCCATGGTTGAAGTTGGCGAGTCTGCGTACAGCGCGACAAGCAGCAATCTATATCCAATCCAATTCAACTGAACGACCGTAGATGAACCCAGAATGACCTACGGTCGAGACCGTTGTCGGGATGACATTCGCCATGGTTTGCATCACGGGATTCAAGTCAAGCCGTATGAAGATCTATCAAATCGTAGTCAACTTCAAGAGTCATCACAGAGTTGCGAAGGAAGAACGATGCATACCACTGCCAGAATCTCTGCAGAGAATCTGTGTGTGGGGTAGTCAGTCGAAACCCGAGATTCTCTTAACTATCTCGATGATACGAACGCAACGAGGAAGAAGATCAGACCATCTCTGAAGATAAGTGTCGCTATATGTGACGATCTCCTACGGCCCAACTGGAAGGCAAGGCCCCATGCCGTCAAAATGAGAATGAGGAAGTTCTCGCACATCGTGTAGATGAGCGCGGCTAGGATCAGCACATTATCCGCGTTGGTGACGCAGCCTACATTTTGTGCCCAAAGTGCCTTGAGTGGAAGTGCTAAAAGTGCTGTATGAGCACCGCAGAACACAAGTTGGGCTGGAGTAAGATTGTGTCACATACCACTGACTAGTAGGAGTGTTAGATGGCCCATAATTATCAGCACGAGTGGAACGACTACACGTCTTGACATATTCCAGATGGCCATACTGTATGGCAACCCTTCATTCATTAATCATGCCGGAGGATTGCCTTCAACTTTGAAGAAGGACTGACGTGCGTAAGGAAAGGTTGATATTCGCAAGACCGAGGGACAAATTGGCAAAAACCTGGTATCATTATGCCTTGAGCCGGTCGTATTTCCAAGAATATAACTCGTACCTGAACACTTGTGTACAGAGCGAGGCAGTTCAAGCGGCTGGTGGAACGTCAATTTCAGCGGACGGTAGGCTCATCGGAAGGTGCTTACTCATTGACGTTGGTCCAGAATACACTACAACCCCAGGTGGTAAGTGTTCGCCGCGACATATGTATTAGATTACGACTGGGACTCACATTCCAATGAAAGTTCCCAGCATAATGTATCGATTTGCGTAATAAAACGCCTTGATAGTGAACGTCAAAAGAGCGCGAGAGGTGCGAACGTTATAACGCTTACCAACGGCCACTTGAAGCCCCTCTTGCCGAGAATGTAGGCGAAATCGAAGTCCATCGAAGTCAGGAGCTCCCAGCTACGCACAGTCATGAATATAGAGATTGTACCTGTGTCGAGTACATACGTACTTACACGTATAAGCCAAAGATTCCGTGTACAAAATCTTTCCACACGCCTGTGACCATGGCAGACACGACCTTCGTCAGGAATTCTCATGAACAGCTGAATCGGGAAGGAACTCACCTCCATCGTATGCGACCGCTGCGGGAGAGATCCACTGATTCTCGCTCATGCTAAGACCTCACTAGAGATTGCCCTCAGATGACTGTGGCTTGCTGGCCTCGCGGTGGGATGCGACGGACGAGCGGAAAGAGATTAATAGAGAACGGTCAACGTCTCGAAGGCAACCAGATATCAAGGGGGAAAAGTAGACGATATAGATTGTGAAGGGCTCGCACGGCGAGCTGCGACGAGAAAGGGGCGCTAGAAACGAGCCTATATAGTCCAGCATGCGGCGTGCATCAGTGGGCGAATATATCAGAGCGGGCGAACCAGGTTACCTGAGGTGAACCTCTGCGAGTCCAGCTGCCTTATCATATAACTCAACACAGCACGAGAAGTTCCATTGATGGGGCCGCGGATCGTGGTGCACATTGACTACGGGGGGTAGAGCGAATACCAAATTGTTACCAGCAGCATTCATTCTCTGATCGTTCATTGGACGCTGCAAGACTATGGCGCAGATGATTCAAACTCTAGCTGATGTCCTTGAGTGTCTGACGTGGCGACTGTTGATACAACAGTCGCTACGTCCAGAATTGGAGGTGAGTGCTGACATCTATCGCTTGCAGGTCTCAGGCGGTCGTAGCGAGCCAACCGAAATAGAGCATTGCTTGACCAATGAGCTTTTCAAGTGACAGAACGTCAAGAACGACCAGTTGTTAGCATCAGATCCTAGTCACCAGCCTGCAGGAATTGATCAGCTGTCAAAGAGCATATGATACTGCAAATAATGTACCGACATATATTACGGAGATGTATGCTAGTGACCTAAGGCTATCAGTCGGCCAAGCGCATTCTACTGGATGCCAGAGCTCGAATCTGGTGTGCATTTACAATGCGGCAAGAGTTCGAATTCAGGGGACCGAGCCGGGTAATTTATCCTCCTCTTCCTCCTATCGCGTGAAGCCTGAGATGGCGGCAACGATCCGGCAATGCCGCGGCGAATTCTACCAGATTTTTCTGACGGAGATTAATCGCCGTTTGAAAAGGAGCAATAAGCCGCGACGACTCCTGGCGGAGCCTGAACATCGTAGCTAGACTCATGAAACCAGTCGTCAGGCCGCGTCGTTCCCCTACGAGTCTCAGCCACTTCAGCCACAGATCCCCGTCCGATCCTGCGACTAAAAAGGAAGGCGGA
>KV722613.1:0-33856 GCA_001687445.1 Obba rivulosa | reverse complement strand
CATTGTCGGCAACCTGCGCTTGTACTCCTTCTTACTACGAGAAGCCCGACGCTGGGCCTGATGCAACAAGTGTTCGAGCTTCTCCACCTCCTGGCGGCACCGACCTGAGCGACAGGTACCGACTGTGTTCTATAGGTTGTTGGGTCAGCAGTCTGTCAGCCGCACGCAAGCCACCAGATACGTACCATGCAGGCCTCCCCATCGCTGCACAGTGATCCGGTGCGGAATGCGAGAACCAATTGCGATAGCGGTGACACGCTATTCATCGTTCCAGACTGTCGGTCGAGTAGCCGGAACGTACACTCCGCGATCCGGATGGTAACCTCGTTGACCACGACAGCCGGCCGGAATATCCAGTGAAGCACGTGAGCGATAATCCACAGGGTCGACCGGAGCATCGATACGAGTATGTCGCACAGTACCCAGTTGGTCTCGAGAAGGAACCACAAGATTTCCCGGAAGACGAAGACGAAGACTGACCCGACCACGATCAGGCAAGGCCCGAACCATGCAAAGGTCTTGCAGCTCAAGGTAAGCAGTGCCGCGAGCATGTGAGATATGTTACACAGGCAGAGAGAAGTGATAATGCATCCAAGATGTAGGAACCACTGCAGAAGAGCGACCAGATGCCCGAGGGCGGGATACATGTCTATCAGTTGCTTCGCGACGTAGTGACTGGCTGATGGGGGCAAAAGATAAAGTGAGGGAGGGTTCCGTTTAGCACTCCCACCACTTAAAATACCGAAGAAGACGCGGCTTACCATGTTGATTAGTATCCCGACGAACTTGTCATCCTCCATCAGTTAGCCTCCATCGCTGTGCTCTCCATTTCCGACCCGTCATGCTCGCAGACAATGTCCACGTTGTACAACGGTCCCCAGTGCTCGTAGGTAAATATGTCAAGAGAACAAGCATGATTATTTAGATGACATTGGACCGCAGCACTAGCGTAGTGCCAGTGTATCAACTTCGACGCTTCGACTTGAAGTCTTGAATCAACACGCGTTCCACTCACGTGATGGGAAATCCATAAGTGTGCGGTCAGCGCGCCAAAGTTTGAATGCACCTATTAGCTTGCTTATACTTACGCCGTCCGGGGGATATCAGACTGGCAACGCCCCAAGGTTTCAGACAAATCTCTTTCATATAAATTGTACAAAACGTGGTCAGGAAATAACAGGAGCACCGGATGACTGCGAAAAGACGGTCGTCGACTAGGCAGTACTAGAGAACAGAAACCGCGATAGCGAGAGCTGTCACCCACAACGCCATCCTTTGTGAGCTATTTCGTCTCTCTTCATCGCGAGGTCCATTCCCAGCTCGACTAACAAACCACTCAAAACGCAGACCGATGCATCGCCACTCTCCTCGCTCTAGGATCCCGACCAAGCGACCGCACTCACTGAAGACTCGGATCAGCGTGCTCTCGAGTACCGCGAGAAGCCAGCGGAATCCAGTGACGCTTGTCTTGAGACTGACCGTCCTGCCAATGTCCCTCCACAAATGGCGATAGGTGTCGTGCACCATATTGACAGAAACGACTATGGCTATCATCTTGGCTCCAAGAAGGATGATGCCGTACGAGTGCCCAGGGACTCCAGCCACTCGCATGACACAGCCGACCACTGTGACAAGCACAGAGAGCAGGAGTAGCTCTGCTGCATTTGGGGCTGCGTCGCGGTAGGTGTATTGGGGATAGATCTTGATGAGCCCTCCATCGCCTTTGCTCCACATGTAGAATCGCCAGTAATTCCTGTGGCCTATGTTCCACCATGGATGGGTTACGACGACATCAGGCGCAGCATGAAAGCCTTTTCGGCCTTGCGCGACGGAAAAGGCTCTTTTCTTCAGGCAGAAGTCGATGTCTTCTCCCCCTCCAGTCTTGGGAAACGTGGTGTCAAATTCGACTCCGTCTTGAACGTCACGTCTTGCTATCAGGTTCGCAGTGACACCCCATGGCACGTCGCAGACCATGTTCATAGCAGCTGCCTTCTCCTCGCTCGCTATATCCCAGAAGAACGTGACTCCAGCCAAGTGCACCGCGGCCGTGTATATGCTGTCGGCGCTGGGGAATTGCGCATTGGCCACAAACCCAGCGGCGTCCGGATGTGCACGAATAGTTCTCTCGGACTCGAGCAGCAGGTCTTCGCGTGGAGTGACATCGTCGTCCAGGAAGTGGACCCACTCAGCGGAAGATTCCTGGAGACCTCGATTCCTGGAGGCTGACGCACCAGAGTTCACATTATTGACGCGAATGCGGATGTCTGGGCGATGTGCATACTTCTGCATAAGCTCGGATATGTTGGGTGATGCGGGATCATCGACAATGATAATGAACATCACTGTGCATGTAGCCGATGACTTCAGAGCCACGAATGCATCCAGGTATTCGACGTTTACCCGATAGCACGGGATAACAACGTCCAGCGCCAGCTTTCGCTTGACGTTAGAGTGATGACGGCGGAGCCAGGTCTCGACGGTGAAGGTGGCTCGAGTCAGTGGCTCGAATGTCCAGCCCACAGCCGAGACCTTACTGTACCGAGCATCATCGCTGCCTCCAACCTGATTTTGGAGGCGACAATCGATCATGCGGGAGCAACCCCAACGTCGATAAAGTTGGAAGAGGAATGGATCGCCGTCTTGGTTAATGAACGTCTCCGGCACCACCACTCCTCCGAAGATGTCCATGTGGGTGCGGTGAATGACGGGGAAGGTAGGCATACCGGGGAAGCTGATGTCTGTGAAGGCTACACAACCGAATCCTCGCGGAACATTCTCTTCGGAAGACAACTCTCTGAAGGCTTTGTGGACTGAAGACATCCAGTTAGGATCCTCGAGTATCACGTCGTCGCCCATCAATGTGAAGTAATCGCAGCCATCCTCCCATGCACGAAAAGCACAATGACGCCAGAGATCACAAACGTGACCTCTGGGGAAATCGCACCGTATCGTGACATGCGCCAAGCTATGCGCCTGCAAGACATCTCCGGCCTTGCTGCTCCCATCCGGTTTCCAAAGAAACTCGTCATCGGAGTCAACAGCAAGGTAGACCCGAATCTGATACACCTCGCCGAGGCGTTGAATATCGTCCGCAGTCGTGGCTATGAGCGAGCGAGCGAATCGAGTCAAGTTTGCAAGACACTGCTGGGGCGAGCTGAGTCCTTTCGAAGTGATGGGTAGGAGAATGGCGAAGATGCGGCCGTCGAAGTGGAGGTCAACAAGCTCGCTCTTCTGCATCCGCCGCAGAGTCTCCGCTCGCTCCTCCGGATCCATGCCGATGATGACTTTTTCGATCTCCCCGCAGATCCAAACGCCGGTCTGGTGCATGCCTTGTGCGAGCGTCGTCTCCGGAGACCAGCCCAGCTGTTGATTCACGAAACTGTTATCCGAGTTACGTGAGGCGACGCCGACGGGCTTGCTACTATCCCGTTGGATCACCGCCTGATCAGGGTCGATTCCAGCGCGTCGCATCGCGACCTGCGCCAGCTCCTCGATGGTCACCGACCGATCTGAACCAATGTTGACCGGGTCCCGGCAGTTAGATCCAAGGAGATTGACAATGGCTTTGACGGCATCGTCGATGAAACAGAAGCTCCGTCTCTGGGTCCCCGATCCCCAGATTTCAAGATTGCACGGGAAGGAGCCCAACATTTTCGCCGCGAATGCCTTACGCAGGAAGGCAGCGGGCGCCTTTTCCCTCCCTCCAGTCCAACATCCTCCGGGTCCGTAGACGTTATGGAAGCGGGCGATACGGATGTCGAGCTGGGATGAAAATTGATGGAGAACCTGCTCTGTGTGAAGCTTCTCCAGGCCGTAGAGGCCTTGGGGATGAGGGGGTAGCTGGGCCCACACATCTTGCTCCTTCAGACGAACGTCCTGATCATCGCGCGCCTGGAGCATATCCGGATAAACGCAGGCTGATGAGGCGTAGAAGAAAGATTTGACTCCTGCGTTCACGCACGCCGAGAGCAGATTGATCGTCATGACGTGATTAGTCTGGTAAATAATGAAGTCGTTGCCGGGGTGTATGGTTCCCATACCGCCCATGGCGGCAGCAAAGTGCATCACGACGTCTACGCCTTCGACAATACGGGTGCAAAATGCCTGATCGCAAAGGTTTCCCTGAACGAATTGCGCGTTCGGGAGAGCTAGGTACGAGATAGGTGTGATGTCTGACAGGCGGATGGTATGGCCATCCGCGCAAAGTCTTTGAGCGACATGGCCGCCCTAATCACACAACATCGCTCAGATCAAGACCGGAAAGGTTGAGAGTAATGTTCGCTTACGATGAAACCATGACCGCCAGTAATAAGAATCGTGCTCTTGGGAGATAGCATGTCAGCAGAGCGATGCGGAGGATACACCGTGAATGAGGGGAGTGCTCGTCCGCGTATGATATAGGATTCAATGCGTGGAGAGAGCAGATACTCCCGGTTGCGGAGATATCATTTTAATCATCAGAGCATGCCCGAGTATTCCAGAGAGAGCCCGCTTCTTTCAGGGACCATGAGTGCCGTCACATTATCTCCACTCCTCGGATCCCTACAGGCGGCTTCTGGCACCGAACAGTGACTGAAAGATGGAAGTACGCCGATATCACCCTCGTGGACCAACGCACGAAACAAGCGCTAGGTCAGGGAGCTGGGCAACCGCGACTTCAGGCAGAAAGCACCGTGGAGGGAGATGTCAGTAACAAATTGAGCGGTAGATGTTTCCCAGCTGCACCTTTTTCTGTCCGGTGCGGCGGAGCACTGCGAGCATAGCATGGGCATCTCCTCCTCGGTGATGCTGCGCTTGAGTTCCTGATGCTGCGCTCAACTTCGTGAAAATTTGTCTGACTGCTGCGCGAGCAAGAACGTATGCACAGACGGAGATAGGGACTAGCCTAATGGGTCACGGACCTATTATCGCGCTTGCAATGAGTACCATATATGGATGAGAGCCCGAGTGCCGGGCCTGCCAGCAACTCACAACTAGTTCTGAGCGAAGTACGGGACTTGCACGGAGCGTTTGTGGTTTGTTGAGCCTGCGGAGTAAGCAGCAATAAAAATTCGAAATATCACCACTGTGAAGGCTGTTCTGCTCGTATAGGATGAGGAACGAGAGGTGGCTTGTAGAAAAAGTTCACATCGAGATGTCTGAAGTCCTGGACAGCGATGACAGCAAAGTAAAGTTCACCTCATGGTGATAATCATGAGATCATGAAGAGATACGCACTCTATTGCAAACTATATAGAGTTCAGGGGTGTCGGGGCTCGGCGACGATAGTTGGGTCACCCAAATATGCCGCGAGCCTGACAGCCTTCCCGAAGAACTGTAAGTGAAGAACGACTGCGCCATACCTCCACTGGAGCGGTGTATGGGACTGAACCTCATCTGTGAACGTAAATACCGCATGTATTACGCATGTGTGAAGAACTTTGACCAATTGCAGGACGGACCTTGCACGGGGATAGACGATGGAGCAATGCCTCGCTCGAGAACGCTAGAGCATGCGGTGATGGTTAGCCCCCCGCGTGTTGTTCGAGTGAACTGATACCTGTCAGCGGAAAAACGGTTCTAAGGGTTCCTCGTGCGTCACCTCAAAGGTATGTAGCCGCTATCGACTTGTCAGATCCCCCTCCACCTCCAGCTATCTCCCCAGCCAACGCCCTGCCCCTGCAACAGCGACGCGAGGTGAACCAGGTCAGATTCAACGTGCAGATGGGGGATTCACTCACTGATATGACGATAGGTCACAGTAGACATGGAGGATACCACTGACAAGGGCACTGCCGACGCAGGCTATCTCTTCACTCTCACGCAAGACTGGTTCTCGTTCAATGTCGATAATTGGCGCAATCTATTTCCCCTGATCAAGGCTACCGAGCCTCGTGTGCTTGAGATCGGATCCTGGGAAGGTCGCTCTGCAGTCTTTCTCCTGACGGAGCTGTGCAACAAAGGGGGAGAGATCATCTGCATCGACCACTTTGATCTCTTGAAAACTGAAGCCGGGCGCGAGCGGTACAGAAAGATCACCCATAATCTCTCCTGCACCGAAAAACGCTTTCGCGTCCTGGACGAATTCAGCGTTCCCGCTCTCATGACGGTCCTGCGGGAGGAGATGTCATCCACCAATCCAGGGTTCGACTGGATTTACGTTGATGGCTCGCACGAGGCGGACGACACCTTCCTCGACGGAGAGCTAGTGTGGCGCGTGGCAAGGAAGGGTGCTGTCGTCATTTTCGACGACTATCACTGGGATAGGGAGCCCGAGGACAGCATCCATCACCCTAAACGGGGCATCGATGCGTTCATGGCGCTGCACGCAGGAGAATACAATGTTATATCGAAACCCGAGCAGTACCAAGTCATACTCCAGAAGACGTCCGAGATGCGCATCGGCTTTCTCGTCAAGGAGAAAGCAGATCGTGGCTTGGACGAAGCTCTAGGCTACGGGGTACACATCGCGCTCACGATCGACTCTGCCTACGCCATGCCCGCCGCTGTCGCCATCCGCAGCGCCGTCATCCATACCGAAGGTCGCATATCCTTTTATGTCGTCGACCTTGGCCTGACGGACGATGACAAGAGCCGTATCCGCCGCTCCCTGCCGGAGAGAGCGGACATCACGATTCTATTCCTCAGTCCGCCGGAGGACGGCTTCTCCGCAGAACACGGTTCCACGTGGGCCAAGGTTGATATGCTCCGGGTGCTTCCCGTTGAGAGAGTCCTCTATCTCGACGCGGATGTCCTCGTTCGCGCAAGCGTGCGCGAGCTGTGGGAGACGGACCTGTGCGGGAATCCCGTCGCCGCGGCGCAGGATGTCGGGTTTCCAATGGGCCACCGTGGGATCCAGGGCGCGCCGTACTTCAACGCGGGCGTCCTCCTGATGAACTTGGCGCTCATCAGGGAGGACGCCGCGGGCCTCCAGGAGCGGTGCCGCGGGATGAAAGAGGCAGAATTCCACGACCAGGATGCGCTGAACGCGCACTTCGCAGGCAGATGGCTGCCGTTGAACTTGAAGTGGAACGCCCAGGGTCTGGGGACATACGCGGATTGTGCCTCCTCGGAGCGCGAGAAGATGGATCTGAACGCGATGTGCGACCCGGCTATCGTCCATTTCACTGGCCCCGTGAATCCGGACGTGGCGCATGTCCTAAACCCCTACGTGCAGCCGTACACAGCGAAGCCGTGGGGATATGCGGGAGCACCTGGGCACCCCTTTACGGATGAATGGTGGTCCGTAGTCGACGCGACAGCGTGGTCTGGATGGCGGAGATCACAGGAGCGTAGCACGTACCGTTGCACTCATAGGGACCTTGCGGTCCGCACTGCCACGGAGATGTTCGGGAGAGTAGTTGAGGATAATGAGTATGCATGAGTGCGCTGAGGTGATAGGCAGCAACACCGACATCGGATGTATGGCACGAGAGAAATAGAACTCACGAAGATCGCGATGATTGTTGTAGATTCGTGGGTTATAACATCGGTCATGTCGTGGGACTGAATTGTGTTGTTGGATTTATATCTTGTCACGTTGAGATGAGCCCGAAGGCCGCTCTCTTGGACACAATTTCCCCCCTTTCGCAGCTTGACAGCGGCCAGAAAATGGATGGGTCCCTTGTGATCGCGGTAGCTGTAGCCGTTCCGCGATCTGAGGGTTATTCGTAGCTATTCTTTGGGGAAGAAAGTGGCGAGCACACGGAAAACGCACCCAGGTTACAAGGAATACTGAGAAATGCGAGAACGGGGAGTAGCATTCAACGCCGCAAGCGCCCACTTGCCAAGGAATGATTCCTGCATCACAGAGGTCCAAGACGGTAGTTATGGATTCGATGCAGATATCAGGGAATGGCGTCGCATATCGTCGCTAGAAACGTGAGGTTATGGCAGGATCGGCTCAACGTCGCATGAGGAAGCCACGCAGCCACCGCGAACAAATATTTGCCTCTTGCCTCACCGACTATATTGAGTCGCCTGTTCCGATTCCACGAATGTTGCGGGTACATGGTAGGCCGTTCCATTGTTCGAATCTGCACCACAAGAGGACGCACACACGTACGCTGCTGCCCGGAGGAGAAAGCATGCCTTTTGGAGGCGACAATGGTCTGCGTAATGGCCCGTTCGCTCAGCGGAGATACCACGATAAGGCCTGCGGATGAGCCTTCCGAGGAGCGTGGCGGGCCACCAATTGCAATGCTCCGAATGAAAGCTGCAGCGTCTCTGGCGGGTGCAGGGGAGTCATACGGTCTTTGGACAGGCGCGGCTCTCGGTGCGGAGTGCGCCCTGCGGTTCTCAACTGTCTCGAATGCTGGTGTCGGGCAGTTCCATGCTGTTCAGCAGTCGCCATGCCAGTCTCTAACGTGCATCTTGATTGCGAGAGACGGTGGATGCAATCAAGATCGACATGTTACGGATGCGCGGCTGTGGCCCACGGTGCTCTGCGACGGCAGGCGTGCTACTTAGTCTATGTACATCCGTGACCTCGTGTGTAGCAGACATCATCGATAAGCATCGTGAACTTGGGACTTGAGGACGACGGAGGAATATGTCAGAATTTACGTGTTTCTGAGATTTAGGCGTCGCCGGGCGGGTCACCTCCTTCGCACGCTCGACTCGTGGCGTCTGCGCCGGGGAAGCAGTGCGCGCGAGCTTGGACGTCGTCCTCGACGATCCTCTTTCCTCCCCCCTCCCATCCTCTTGGCCTCCTCATCGTTCTCGTCGACCAGCTCGCTGTCTGCAATAGCCGCCTGATCGGCGTTTCCGTCGCCCACTGTCAACCGCCCCATCTTCTGCTTCCGAACATCGCCCATTTTCGCATGCCGTGCAGCGTCGGGCCTGCCGACGATCCTCTGACATATACGAACGTCGATGAATATCCAACCGGACATGCTGCGCCAACCAGGAATGCCACAGAACATGCTTCCGATGAACCAGCACTTCCTCCAACAGCAACAGCAGCCACAGCAGCCGCAACAACCGTCAGGGCAGCAGCTTCAGGGACAACCGTCCCACATGAATTTGCTCCCAGGTAATCCGAACCCGAACCCGGGTATGGCCCTCCTCGGTGGCGGCCAGCCGGGCAATCCTGCCGTATACGCGCGGCAAGGTCTTCCTCAAACTGCAAACCAGCACCAGCGACCAGGGATGCTCATGCAGCCCGGGAACGGCGTTGCGGGACTGGCGGCGCCGAGGGGACCTGGGGGTGCTCCACACGTTAATGGGATTGGGCATAACCAGTTGCAGGGCTTTCCGAACGGCGTCGGTATAATGAACCCGCAACAGCCGCCATTGCGACGCGTCCCCTCGCAGCCGCAGATGCTTGGGCAGAACGCTGCACACATGGGGAGCATACAGCCAGGGATGCCTAGTAGTATGAGTATGAACACGGTGGCGAACATGTCCGGCCCCCTCCGCCAGGCCATGCAGTTGCAGCAGCAGCAGCAGCAGCAGCAACAGCAGATGCGACTGCAGCAACAGCAGCAACAACAAGCTCAGCAGCAGCAGCAAGTTCAGCAGCAGCAGCCACACCAACAGCAGCCGCCACACCAGCAGCCGCAAATACAGGGCCAGATATCGCCGGAGATGTTTGGGATGCAGCAGCGCCAGCAACACCACCCGGGAAACATACAGATGCCGCCTCACGCCCGCGCGCCATCGGCGTCCACACCGGCATTGATGGCGAATCTGGGTCAGCCGGGTCCACTGCAGTCGTCCATGCACCAGCAAGGGTTTCCTGGCTCGGTGCCGCTTTCACACCAACACCAGCATCCGCAACAACATCCACAGCACCATCCGGGGCACCCAGCGGCACAGCTTGCGTCCTCGCCACGCATGGGTACGCCTACGCAGGCGCATGGGACGCCCAACTTGTCCTCGCAGAACCACCTCCCACCACAGGCCGGGGCGCGTAATAGGCTCACTACGCCTGACAATAGCATGTTTCTTGGCGGCTTCCAAGGTTCACCGCTCAGTTCTGGTATGCAACACGGCCCGCCGCGGATGCAGCTCAACCCTGCGCAGTTCGCCTTCTCTACATCCCCCACCCCCGTGCCCGACCTAAATCCGTCCGGGCCCGGACATAATGTTGGACCAGGTCCGGGACAGGCCCGGGTGCCGACACCAGCATCCGCCGTAGGTGGTCCCGCTGGCGGACGGTCGGTCCCGACTCCTGCGCAGGTCTTCGAGCAGATGTCGCACGTGAACGAGTCTTATACGTCACCTCAGTTCGCGCATCCTGGTGCCCCGCCACCACGGCCGCCCTCGCAGCAGCGTGCGCCACACCCCGCCGGTTTCCCCATGCCACAACCGCCGTCCGCCTCGCAGCTGCAGGTCCCACCGTCGCACCAGCACCAGCAAGTCCAGCACCTCCAGCATCAGCACCTCCAGCAGCACCAGCAGCTGGCCTCCCAGCAGATGCACCAGCAGGCCCAGCACCCGCACGAGCAGCTGGGCGCGCGTCCGCCATCCCGGCCGCAGCCGCAGGGCCCGCCGCGCCAGTCCCCGCCGCAGCCCGCGCACCCGCACACACCGCATCTCGCGCACCCGCCGTCGCCGTTAAACCCCGCAGCGGCGCAGAGGCAGCCGCAGGGCTCGCTTCCGCAGATGCTGCAGGGCCCACAAGGTCCACAGGGCTCCCAGGGCCCGCTGCAGCAGATGCCGATGCAGGTGCCGCCGCGTCAAATGAGCGTCGCGCCTGCGCCGCCGGGGCCACCGGCGGGCCCGCAGCAGGGCCCGCCCCAGGGTCCGCCGTCAGAGGCCGCGCAGAGTGCTCAGCAGCAACAGCGCGGAGTCGCAGGTGCTCCGCCGCAAACAGCGGCCCAGGCAGAATATCAGCGGCAGATTGCAGGGTATGTTGTTTACCGCGCGAAATGCTCGACCCGTGTTGCTGATCCGACCTGCATACACTAGGTTTTCACACCTGATAGGGTGGGGACAAAGTGTGATGTTCTTGCTGCGGCTAAGTGCCTGTCTAGCGGCTGAGACCCCGCAGGTAGGCGCACCTTGACGAGTCAGCTTCCCGATCTTACGCAGTCCTGCTTTTCACTGTCTTAGGCAATGTCGGGTAGGCTGCAGTTGTCGCATTGGGAGAACTTGGTGGAGACGTTCTTCACCGATTATGCGGTGATGCGGCTCACGCTATGGAAGGACAACCAACGGACGGAGGCGAAGCCATTCGGTGCGTACAGGTCGATCTGCGTCTTTCTGGTGCTCATGCCATGTACCTCCTCCAGAGATCGGCGTACCTATTCTTCCGCGGTTTTTTCTCGTGACCGCACAGTCGGGAGTGCGATCGATGTCCTTTACTCTCGAAGGCGCGCGTGAGCGGGTGACCACTCCCGGGCGAGCTACCATTGACTGCGCGGGGGCCGTGTGGACGTTCCGTTATACAAGTGGCTACACCGTCACGCTACGCGGGACGCTTTCCGCTCGTCTCTTTGTCCAACCCCCGAAGGAGGATTCGCCCCAGCAGTACCCGGCACTCAAGTTCGAAGAAATTTTCTTCGACGCGAGCACGCACGAGAAGCTTATATTGCTGGATGCGGTTCAGGGTCAGCGCACAGTGGAATCGCCCCGTACGCCTGTTATGAATGGGGCCCCATATAATCCTGAAAGAGAGGAGAATCGCCTCCATATTGAGCACGCGTATCTCCCCGGGGAGCCGGTGAACGCATTTGGTATACCCCAGGCCACGATGCGATGTTTGGAGGCGAGTCAAAGTCCCTCGTCACAACGCTCAGAGGCTGATGTCTCGATCCAACAGCTGGCGGAGAGCGTAGCGCAGATGCGAGAACTGATACACTTCTCAGCAGAGCAAAAGTTGGGGCCGAAAGGTGTGTCGTCTGCGGATCGTGTCTCTGCGGTCTACTGATCACACCGCCTTCAGAGGCGCTCTTAGAGTTTGCTAAAAAGCTGCGAGAAACGGCAGCGCAACAGACTGCCTCAGGACAGGGTGGCCTCGACGTGAGTGGCGGTGGGGCAAACCCCGGCGGTGGACCCGATGGCACCGCCACATCGTCTTCAATGTCTATCTACCCCAGTAACCCAAGCTCCTCTGCACTGCATCCCCAGGCGAACCCGCCCTCAGCGCCCCAAAATCCGCCTCAGCCTGCCGACAATGCGGGGAAGCAGAAGCAGCCCCAGACTCAACCACCGCAGGCGTCGACCTCGACCCCTGCGTCCGCGTCAACTCCGGCGGCTGCCACTCCGAGTGCCTCCACCACTCCCGCAATGGCGAGTGCGACGTTGAAGCGCAAGGCGCAGCGATCAGATACCAGCGGATCGCCGACGATGGCGAACGCAGAGCAGCCGCCTGCGAAGCGTGCTACGCGGAAGCGGCGTACAACCCAGGGAGGATAGTGTGTTGTTGTAATCTCATTGTTCTTCGTTTGCTTTTGGATCTGCACATCGGTGTTTGGTAACCTACTCGCATAGCATTAGAACTTGTATCTTACTACTCTCGCGGCAGGCTGCACCCGGAGCAGGATAGCGGAGGCACGTTGTCTTATCATTGTGTTATTTATCACGATCTGTACTGTATTCTCGTCATCTATCTCGCGGAATCGAACTTGCTCTGTGTCGTCATGTCGTGCTGTGAGAGCTCGAATTTTTGCGTCTGCAAGGTACGGCTGGCGGACGCATCGCGGAAAGGGGGTTGTAGATAGGGTGAGATCCCCGACGCTGCCAGGAGCTTGCCGGAGTCGCTGTGGAGATAAGATGGCTTACCAAATCAAGAATGGGACAGTCCTAACGCAATCAACTCGTCTCACGTGTCAAGAAATGTATAACGAGACGACAGCAATACGAGTTGTACATGACCATCAGACATAGGTATCGCATGTGGCATAATGTTACGAGTACACCGACTCGTGGCTGAAGTCGCATTGGTCTCCATATCGGCATCTGCAATCAAGAAGCAAAGTCTGGCATCAGTTTTCCTCATTTGGGTTTCACTATGATTCGGTGCTCGCCTTCCTGCCGCAAAGAAACTGCATGGTTTTCGTTTATTATTTCTAAATCCGTCTCCCCGTCCTCTGCCCCGACCGCGAAAGCGCCCGCGCCCGCGGTCTCCCCACCCGTCCTCAGACAACCGTCGCTCGCGTCCGGTATCATCTTGGAACCCTCGATCGTACTCTCCGAACTGACCGCCCGCCGCCCACTGCTCTCCAGCAGCTGGCTGTGACGGTGGCCCAGCTGGCTGCCCCGATGCAAACACGCCGGCCTGCGACGCCTGCGAGACCTGCTGCAACAGCTGTTGTATTTGCCCCGGGTCCAACGTCGCCAGTCCCTGCAACGACGACGCGTCGAAATTCAGCGGCTGTGACGCGCCCTGCAGCGTCGCATCCGTCATCGTCACGTCGGGTCCCGCGCCACTCGCTGCAAGCTGTCCGACAAGCTCAGCGACGGACGCCTTTGGCGGCTCGACGGCGGCAGGCATCCCACCACTCCAGAAGATCGCATCAACCTCCGGGCCAGTCAGCATTATCCGAATGTTCTCATCGACTTGTTCCTCTGGAATCTGCGATGTCGGCTCTGCGGGACTGTCGGGAATCTGCTCTGGAGAGGTGTAGACCGCGATGAGCGCGCTCTGCTCTCGGATCTCTTGCGTCTGTTTCTCCTGGCTCTCCTGACCCCGCGGACGCGCATCGATGTCGACGGGCATTTCTATGGCTACAAAGCAAGGCCGATCAGTCAATAAAGTTCCGGCATGTGGAGAGAGCCTCGGCGCCTGCTTACCGGACGGCTCTGACCACTCGACCACTTCCTCGAACAGGTGCGCGTGCAACGCCGCGCCTTCGTCTCTGTCCAGATCGCGGATGTTGTGTGTGCCGTGCAGACCCTGTGTACCCGTGCAACGCACATTTTTAATATACTGTACATACGAGCAAACAAGGATGAAGCTGACATGTGCAGGGTCGTCGTCGTACACCGCCCGTTCGATGAGCTTGACCATCTCAAGCTTGCCCTCGGGCGCCCATGTCACCGTCTTCTTTAGCCTGCCGGTCTTGGCCGAAATAGTCACAGTGGGTGCGGGAGGCGCACTCTGTGGCGGTGCTGGCGGCGGCGTCGCGGTCGCAGGTGAATCCTTGCGCGACTTCATCGACTTCAACGCCTCCTCGAACGGATTGATCGACGACGGCTGTGCTACATTCTGGTCCGGTTCTTTCTTCACCGCAGGCGCTGGCGGGGCCTTCTTGAAACTCGGGAGCTTCGGCTTTGGCTTAGGCGCAGAGAAGAACGACGAGTCGGACTTTGCATCTTTGACCTCCTTGACCATGCCCTTGGCCTCCTTCTTGACCACCGTAGTCTTGCCCGACGGAGCCGAAGACGACGCAGCCGCTACCGCGACCTTCTTCGCGGGTGGCGCAACCTTCGCGCTTGGCACTTCTGCCTTGCGCTTCTTTCCTTTCGGGTCTGAGAGCGCATTTGAGTAGCCATACGCTGTGCAGTGGACCGGCATGACCCACCCTCTGCGTTTTCGCTGCCTGCTCGCTTAGAGCTTGCATTTTCGAGCAGCTGTCGCCATTTACGTTCGAGATTCGACGCCATGTCCTGAATGGCTATTGGTCACGTGACGGGACAAAAGGGCCGAATCAGAATTATGTTCATTACATTCGCAGGCTCAATATAGGTAGTCAACTTAGCGTACGGCCGTCGCTCGACCTCATCCCAAAGGAGATTGTCTCCGCTTTGTGACGGCAGTCGGATAGATCGCGCGATGTTCCGAACGGACAATGAGCCAAAACGAGACTTTTGCTCACCTGGCGCTGGGGGCTCTTTGACGAGCTTTACGATAATCTTACCCAATTTCGACGACTTTAGTGTCTCGATGCTGAACGGCAGGCGATCGATGATCTGCGCGATAACGGAGCCCGGGATCAGCGTCGGTACTTTATCCGGTGTGCGAATCGCAACACGTACGTGGAGCAGAGGCATGATCGTCTCGAGCAGCTGGACGTCGCCCTTGTTGGTGAACGCAAGCTTGAGCCATTCGCGTGTGATGTCCATGGCACCCTCATTCTCGACCCACGCACGGAAGTAATGGTTGCCTGCGTTATCCCTCATCTTCGTTAGGATCTCAAAGCGCATCGACGGCTCCACGTCGGGCGTTCCGTAATCCTCGATATGGCTAACGAGCTTCTCGACGGCAGCGGCGCCAGAAAATGACGATGGCGTGAGCAGTGGCTTGATGGCGCTTAGGAAAGTGGCTTTCCGCTGCTCAGGTGAGGGACCGGACGACGAGGACGACGGGACTGTATTCGGGGTGGAAGTCTGTGAATAAAAACTGACCGGGGATACCGCGCCCATTGCGTGCATCAACGAGGAGTTTGGCGGGGAATGAAGCTGGTATGGCGATAGAGTGCCCTGTGGCGCTTGCTGCTGCTGATGCTGGAGGCCAGATCGAGGAAGGGGAATAGTCTGCTGATAATGCGAGGAACTGGTATGTACAAATGACGGGTTGACGGTTGGCGGTGACTGCTGGGGTTGTTGCTGATAGTGCTGATATGAATATTGCGTCCGCGGCTGAGGTTGAGAAGAAATAAAGGGAGAAGGTTGCTGGAACTGCGTCGGTGGCGAATTTGAGCCGTTCATCGTGAGGGCGGGACTGCATACCAAGGTCAGAGAGCAAGTAGAACAACTCAGGTAGTACGCACTCTATCATCATCTGCTGCATCTGCTGCTGCTGTGGCTGCTGCTGCTGTGGCTGGTGCGACGATGATGCCGTGCTCGTGGCTCCATTCAGTGTTGAATACGACGACAGCGGGATCTGTTGAGGCGTGCTGCCGGCCCATTGGGACGTGCCATACTGCACAGCATTGTAGGGACCGGGAGTGTTCGGGAGGAAGTGGTTGTACTGGGGGAATGTGTAGAACGTTTGAGATGTCGATATTGGTGTGGATGCGGAGGTTGATGGACCTGGGGGACGCGAGGGACGATGAGCAACATGCCTCACAGATACGAAGCGTGACAACAACCCAGGTACGGGCGCTTGTTCAGGGGCTGGAGAACATGCTCACCCGAAAGGTCAGGAATACCAAACTCGCTCAGGTCCAGTGTCGTCTGCGTGCCGCCGCTGGTGCTGCCGACGTCGTGGACACCGTTCTGGCCGTCGTGGACGTCGCCTATGGACGACTGCAGCCACGACGCCGCATTGTATTCCATTGTGGCGAATCTTTTTTGGGTACGCGCACTCAGGCGGATTTCGCAACTCTGCAATGCTTATTTCGTGGCAAACGAGTTGGAAAAGAGCAAGCGAGTGCACCCTGCGAGTGCGCCGTCAACTGCACGCTGCGATACCTTGCTGTTCACCGTTCGTGGTGATGGTCAGAGGTCAGGCTCGTTATGTGGCCTTCAGGCTCCGCTCCGTATTTTAAGTCCAAACTATTCCATAATATTCTCACGCATAGTCTACGACGATCACGATAAGCCCGTGCGATAATAGTGAACTTTTATGGCCTAGTTATGTTGCCTTCAAGCTCCGCTCCGCATCCATACTATTCTCACGCATAGTCACGACCAAGATGAGCCCACGCGGCGATAGGTAGCTTTTATGGTCTAGTCGCGTCGGGAGAACCCGGTAATTGCATTGTAGTGAGGCTAGAACCGGCCGTTAGATCACTTTGAAGTGTGTTTGTAATATATTTGTTCGGTCAATTCAACCAAACACATACAACGCGTAAAATACGACTACGGTGATCAACGTCGTTTCACGCTTTTTCTTACCCCTCTTCAGACCCTTCAGTTTTCTACTTACCCCCGCGCTACACCGCGCCGCGTCCTTCGCGCACCTTTTAACAAAAGCATAATGGCCGACATAACATCCGGCCTCGCGCAACTCGAGATGGCGAAGTTGGGGGTTCGTACTCGTTGCTTACTCGTATCCCCCTTCTGCGCGTCGCTGACCGCCGCGTCTTCCAGCTCATGGGCAGCCTCGGCGCAGTGGCCGAGGCCCTGCGCGGGTGCGCGAGCCAGATTGACCACTTTGCGCAGCTTGTCAGCCACACGCCGCTCACGCCGAATGGGATGCTCCCGCCTGCGAACGGGCAGTATGCGATTGCCGTGCATCCTCCGCAGACTCCGGCGACGGGGAAGCGCAAGGGGCGCGGCGCGGAGGACGCCGATGGCCGCAAGAAGGTGAAGAAGATCAAGGACCCGAACGCGCCGAAGCGGCCGGCGTCGTCGTACCTGCTGTTCCAGAATGACGTGCGCAAGGAGCTGCGCGACAAGTTCCCGAATATGCCCAACAATGAGCTGCTGAGCCACATTGCCGAGCTGTGGAAGAACATGCCGCCCGAACAAAAAGACGTGCGTGTCCTTGCGTTTCCTTGATCCACGCGCCAACACCAGTGAGCAGGCGTATGAGCAACGCCAGAAGGTAGCCAAGAACGAGTGGATGGTGCAGAAGACCGCGTATGAAGCGCGCGGCACTGACGCTGCTACCCCCGTAGCAGTGGTGAGTCTCCGCCCATAATAATCAATGTCAATCTTGATTAAGACGATCCCCTAGACCGTGTCCCCCGTCGTGGCGCCCGCAAAAGTGACAGAGGCTGCGCCTGTGCCTTCACCCGAAACTGTAGCCACACCTGTACTCGCCTCCTCGGAAGAGGAGGACAGTACGGAGGAGCAGGCCTCATCGGAGGCCGAGTCGAGCGAGGAAGAGGCCGAAACGCCGCCGCCGCCTAAGAAGGCGAGGAAATCGGCTGCACCCACCCCTGTAGCAACGTCCAAGGTTGAGAAGGAGAAAAAGCACAGGAAGTCAAAGGCCTAAAGTTAACCTGTATCGTGATGTACCTTGTCGTCTCGAGCTCGAGTACAGCGATGTAGCAGTAATCGTAATCGGTATCGGTCTCGAATTTATTTTCTGGGTCTGGGTACGTCGCCGTAGTCGGTGCCACAATGTCCGCATATAATGATCGACGCGAAATGAATGGAGAAGCTCGTGTACTGACAGTGCGAAGCTTTTGCTGGTTCGCTCACACCGCGCGACAGCGTTGATCATTGCAAGCGGCGTCGCCTGGTATGAGCTGGATGGACGATTAGTCCAAAGTCAACCTCCGATGTGCATGCCTGATAACATCCATGCAGATATTCAGCTTATCCGCTCTCGCCTGTTACATACCTGCCACGTACTGCCCCAGCATCTACTCTTGCTCGCTGACATCGCATAAGAGGCGATCGAACGGCCATGAGCACAAGGGCCTCCTAGCTTGATCCGAGTGAGATATGAAGGTGAGGAATGCAGTGGACGACGAAAGTAGTAGTTGGCACCGCCTTGCAGTGCACGTCGACCTCGTTAAGCATGTCTACCCCGGGTCTGCCACCCACGCGATGAGCGGCGATGCCGAATGCTGAGAGCTTCTCATCCATGCGCCGGATGAGCAGAGGCGTTTGTTTGCCGACTGCTGTACTAATGGACCGAGCCACCGTGACGCCTTTGTCCCGCGAATGGGCGAACAATCCAGAACATCGCTTCACCCGAAGATACTGCGCTTGCAATTTACGAGTACATTTGTGTCATCACTTGCAAGGCAGTGTATCAGGCTGTATTTCCATGAGCAACCCAATCCGATGATTGACGCTGCGGCCATTACTACGAGCTGATACCGGGCCATTTCGGCCTGTGATATCAGCATATATATAAGCCAGATCATCCGCAACCTCACGACTCATCACCATCTCCCTTTTGCTGTCCACCATGTCTGAACCTCAGAATCCCGACAGGCGAGAGCTCCCTTCAGGCTGGATCTCCCAGTACGACTCAAAGTGCGTGTTGGATCCGGCATCTACTGACATCCGATACTCACGAGATCTGGTTGTTCGTGGCGTCTGCAGTTACAAGGCCTGGTATGTCTCCGCCCTCCACGTAGCTCCCGATAGTGCTGATGATGGTGACCTGCTGCAGGTATTATGTGAACACGGCTGAGAGCCCGCCGCGCCCGTCTTGGGAGCACCCGCTTGGGCCGCCACCGCGCCCAACCTCTTCCTCCTCATACCGACCACCTCCGGGCCCACCGC
The DNA here is from genome assembly GCA_001687445.1 of Obba rivulosa. Lineage (NCBI taxonomy): Eukaryota > Fungi > Basidiomycota > Agaricomycetes > Polyporales > Gelatoporiaceae > Obba > Obba rivulosa. Next base: position 14,857 of record KV722613.1, on the reverse strand, counting down.
CCCCTGAGACTCGTGAACGCCCATACGACGCAGGCGACCGCGGCTACAGCCCGCAGCCGCCCCGGGCATACAGCCCGCAGCCCCCGCGCGCGTACAGCCCAAATCCCCCGCAGCAGGATCGTGCGATCTATGCGCCATCATACGGCCGGCAGCAGGGAGGATACGGCCTAGCGCCTCCACCGCAGCAGTATGGGGGGTACGGGCCGCCCCAGCCTGGTGGCTACCCGGGGCAGCCGCCGGTCGTGTACTCGTCGACGACGATCTACGAAAATGGGCCACCCGCACCTGGTACGTGCCCTCGTCTCTGAAATCGTAGCGGTACTGACGGATCTTAGCCTATTACCAACCACCGCCTCAGCAGGTCGTCGAGGTCGTCGAGGTTGACAGACACAGGCGTCATTTCGGCGGCGGCGGGTTCGGTGGCGGCGGGCTCGGCCTCGGGCTCGCGGCAGGAGGCGCTGGTCTACTTGGCGGAGTGCTCCTCGCTGATGCCTTCGAGGATAACCGCATTGACAACCAGCTTGCCTTTGACCAAGGTGCGTTGCGGTACTGTAATTCCTGACATCCGAAAACTCATACGACAACACAGGTTTCATCGATGGCGAAATGGACGGTGGATTTGGTGGTCCGGGCTTTTTCTAAATATATTAGAGATGGTCGTTACTCATTCTTCACTGTGAGCGGTTGTTCACAGGTTATGCATCAATGGAATTATTTAGTAGTTTCGGTTCCTCATATCGCCACCTGTCTCGATGTTCTTAATGTCTGTTTCACCTGGACTCTGTCTTGGTCCGTGCGTTGTTGTTCACAGGTTGTGCATCAATGTAATTACGTAGTAGTTTCGGTTCCTCACGTCGCAGCGTTCCGGTAGGAAGACGACTTCAGTGCGCTGACCCTGCTGAGTAATATCTGAAGACCACCCGAAAGCTTGCGCAAGTTTTTGACGGATTTGTATGCTCCGGCGTCTCTGTATCCCGCCACACGATGAGAAGCGCCGAACACTCATAAATAAAGTTTGAACGCGACTGGGACGCGTCTTTTCCGTGATCCACGACCACCCACGCCCAAAATCCCGTACGTCCTTACTAAAAATGCCTCGTACCACGAGACAGAGTGCGCGTAACGCGAGGAACGCCTCGTCAACATCGACCCCAGCCACAACGGCGTCGCCTTTGTTTAGCACGAGAACGTCCAACAAGAGCACCCCTGAAACGTCCGACATCGAGCCCGAGGCACAAGAGTCTCCCGTGCAAGGACGGGCTACGAGAGCGTCAAGAGGCAACAAGCGGGCTCGGGAGAGTGACAATGAAGCTACAGAGGCGGCCGCAACACCCAGGCCACGCACGAGGCGCAAGACTGTGGCTGATACTGTCGTCGTCGAGATACCCGTGTCAAGACGCGGATCGAAGGTCAATGGCGTCCAGATATCGCGAGAAGAGCAGTTGCTGAGCATAATGCGTGATCAGAACAATGTTGGCGAGAGCACGGTGCTCGCCCCGCAAGATGCAGAGAGCGTCGTCGCCGAAAGCGAGCTCTCCGAGCCAGTAGACTTCGTCGAGGAATCCGAAGACAGCGGGTCCGAGTTCGAGGTGTCCGAGGACGAATCGGCGTTTGAGGGCGAGGGCGACGAAGACGCCTTCGAAGACGGCCTCGCAGAAGAGGGCATCGACGACGAGGATGTGATGGTGGACGCGGCCATCCAGGAGTCGCTGCAGACCGCCCATGTGGAGGCGAGCAGCAGGGCAGGCGCGTCCAGCGCGGGCGCTGGCCCATCCCGCGCACGTCCTCCGGTGAACAAGGCGGCCGCGCTCCGAGCTGCTGCAGCGGAGCGCCGCCTCGCCCGTGCGCGCCGCCAGGCCACAGGGGACGAGGACTATGCCGACGAGGAATTCGTGGACATCCCGGACTTCGAAGAGGAGGCGGATCTTTCTGACGAATCGGCTGAGGTCCCGCTGGCGAAGGGCAAAGGCAAGACGAAGTCGAGGTCGAAGCCGAAGCCGGCCACGGTCGCCGATACGACCACGCCGTACATGACCCTCGCTGAGATGAGACGGCAGAGGAGAGAGCAGCGGCGGCAGGCACGGCTGGAGAAGAAGGCGACGAGCCAGGCCGAGCGCGATCTCATCATCAAACTGGGGCGCAAGCTGACCCATGTGAGTTTCCTTCTTTTGACCTGCGGTATATCACTGATTATCATTCTCGATAGGCCGAGAAGGCGACTATTGCGCTTCAGCACAACCATCCAGAGCTCAAGGACGTGTGGGGCGACCTCGAGAAGGCCATCGAGGTCATCACCCCGCAGCGGTTACCGCAGCCTGCCAGCTTGAAGGTCACCCTCCTGCCATTCCAGCAGGAGAGTCTGCACTGGATGAAGAAGCAAGAGGAGGGAGCCTGGAAAGGCGGCATCCTGGCGGACGAGATGGGCATGGGCAAGACCATCCAGATGATCTCGCTCTTGATCTCGGATGCTGGTGCGAGGCCGAACCTCGTCGTAGCGCCTACCGTCGCCATTATGCAGTGGAGAAACGAGATTGCGACGCACACAGACGGTTTGAAAGTGCTCGTCTGGCACGGCTCGTCGAGGGAGTCGGACATCAAAGAGATGAAGAAATACGACGTGGTCCTCACGACGTACGCCGTCCTCGAGAGCTCGTTCCGCAAGCAGCAGAGTGGGTTCAAGCGCAAGGGAAAGATCATCAAGGAAAGATCTCCCGTACATGCGATACACTGGAACAGAATTATCGTGAGTACTTCTGAGTATGTTTCGTGGCGCCTATATGAACCCTTTTGGGCAGCTCGATGAAGCACACAACATAAAAGAGAGGCAGACGAACACGGCGAAAGCCACCTTCGAGTTGCAGGGTAACTTCAGGTGGTGTCTCTCCGGAACGCCCCTACAAAACCGCGTTGGAGAACTGTACAGTCTTGTGCGCTTCTTGGGTGGTGATCCGTTCTCGTACTACTTTTGTGAGTAGCCTCCGTATTCTCTCCTACTTTAAACCTCACAAAATTCACAGGCAAGCAATGCGATTGTAAATCTTTGCATTGGAAGTTCACAGATAAGAGGCATTGCGACGACTGTGGCCATAGCCCTATGAAACACGTGCGTAACAGTACACAGTGTATTCGTAAAATCGCTTCTGACCATTCAGCAGACCTGTTTCTGGAACAACGAGATCCTCACACCGATCCAGAAGAATGGCATGGTCGGCCCGGGTAGACAAGCCTTCAAGAAGCTCAAGATTCTCTTGGACAGAATGATGTTGCGTCGCACGAAGGTCTGTCCTACTTAGGCATCCGCACGACTGCTCCTGACCCTCGCCGTTCTCAGATTCAAAGAGCGGATGATCTCGGATTACCGCCTCGGACGATAGTCATCAAGAGGGACTACTTCAGCCCTGAGGAGAAGGAACTCTACCTTTCTCTTTTCTCTGATGCCAAGAGGCAGTTCAACACGTACGTGGATCAGGGAACCGTCTTAAACAGTAAGTTTATGTCATTGAGACGTGTGAGGGCATATCTGATAGATCCCCTCCTAGACTACTCGAACATCTTCAGCTTGTGAGCTTCTTTACCCTTTCCGTTTCGGTACCATACTGACGGTCATATCAGGCTCACCCGTATGCGGCAAATGGCTTGTCACCCAGACCTTGTCTTGCGGAGCAAGAACAATGCAGGTACATTCCTCACGGACGACGGAGGCGAGACGACCGTCTGCAGGCTTTGCAACGACATCGCGGAAGATGCTATCCAAGCTAAGTGCAGACACATCTTCGACCGGGAATGCATCAAGCAATACCTGAACACCGCGATCGAGCTGACGGTACGTGGCTGCATAGTACCGCTCATGGCTTCCGCTGACAGTCACGCTTCGCCACAGCCTGCATGCCCCGTGTGCCACCTCCCGCTCACAATAGACCTGGAGGCGCCTGCGCTCGAGCTCGTGGAGAATGCGAAGCCACGGCAGGGCATCCTCGGCCGGCTCGATTTGGACAAGTGGCGCTCGTCATCGAAGATCGAGGCTCTCGTGGAGGAGTTGACCAACCTGCGGAAGCAGGACGCAACGACGAAGAGCATCGTCTTCAGCCAGTTTGTCAACTTCCTGGACTTGATTGCGTTCAGGCTGCAGAAGGCGGGGTTCAACGTGAGTAGCCGGATTTGAGACACTGTGATTCAACGGGTCTGACTTGAGCACACAGATCTGCCGTTTGGAGGGGACGATGAGCCCACAAGCGCGTGATGCGACGATCCAGTACTTCAGTGCGTATTTTCAATATGTGATATGTCCAACACTGACAGGGCTTTCGTAGTGAACAACGTGCACGTCACGGTCTTTTTGGTCAGCTTGAAGGCTGGAGGTGTGGCGCTCAACTTGACGGAGGCGTCACGGGTGTACCTCATGGACAGCTGGTGGAACCCGGCGGTCGAGTACCGTGAGTGATAAGTGTTCGCATTGTGTCAAATGGTATCTCACAGTCTCGGATGCAGAGGCGATGGATCGCATTCACAGGTTGGGCCAACGTCGACCGGTTCAAGCCATCAAGCTCGTCATCGAGGATAGCATCGAGAGCCGTATCATCCAGGTAGGTGAACTCTGCGCGCCGTTTTGGACGTGAATCTCACTGCTTTAAATTATACAGCTCCAGGAAAAGAAGGCAGCAATGGTCGACGCGACGCTGTCTACGGATGATTCGGCAATGGGGCGGCTGACGCCTGAGGATGTAAGTGCCCGTACGATAACCCAAAGGACTTCAGCTGACGCATCACTGTCATATAGCTCGGATTTCTATTTAGAGTACGTCATTTGTGCATGCCGCTCATAATCCACTTGCTGACGTTCGTCCGTAGTTGTGATTAGAGGAAGTGTGCCGGTACTCCCAAGACCCAGTATATCCCAGGACAACATTTGTTTGTCGATGAAGATGTCGTGTAATTTGTGCTGTTTTGCGATGTTGTACGTGACTTTAGCTTTCCATGTAAAATATACCTTTGGTTGTAATCGCAGTATATGTAATCCATATGTCGTCTATGTGATGCTATCTTGGATACAGGCATGTGGGATAGCACATGAGAGACAACTATAATGCTGTGAAGGGCGAACTCCATGTCGGTTCTGACCCTAACCCTACGTTCTCCGTACATCACGTGCACCTTGCCCAAATTTGAGAGGGATACTGTGGCTGAGCTCTCCACTGTCTTATACCTTCCCTACCCCGCATTCTTCCAGAATGGTCCGCCAATTCAAGTTTCATGAGCAGAAGCTGCTCAAGAAAGTTGATTTCCTCAACGTGCGTAATGTCTATGGGGTGCTTTCGTTCCGTACGCTCAGTTGCATCAGTGGAAGCAAGATGCGAACCTGCGTGAAATCAAGGTCATGCGGAGATATCATATCCAGGACCGCGAGGATTACCACAAGTGCGCCGAGCCAACTCCTGCATGCGTTCTCACAACCTCATCTTTACATCTCCTAGATACAACAAACTCTGCGGTTCCATACGCTCACATGCGCACCGATTAACCCTCCTACCACCCCAAGACCCCTTCCGCTCACGCATGGAAGCGCAACTGCTCTCCAAACTCTATGACATGGGTGTCCTCAATTCGACTGCGAAACTGAGTGATGTCGAGAACAAGCTGACCGTAGCAGCATTTGCACGGCGCCGGCTTGCTGTCGTGTGCTGTGTCATGAAGATGGCGGAGACTGTCAGTGCGGTATGTCGTGGATCTCAGCTTGTTCCATGCACTCAGAGAGAGCTGACGGGGACATCTGGATGTAGGCTGTGAAGTTCATTGAGCAAGGACACATACGCGTTGGCCCGGACACAGTCACGGATCCAGCGTTCCTTGTCACTCGGTAAGTGCTGTCAGTCGCCAATATCGCAGATCTGCTGATACATTTTCAGACACATGGAGGATTTCGTGACATGGGTGGACACGTCGAAGATGAAGCGGACAATTATGCGGTACAACGACGAGGCGAGTATTGACTCTGGCTCAGCTGGTCTTCAAGAACTAACACACAGGGTTCCTATAGCTGGACGACTTCGACTTACTCTGAACTCAGTCATTTTGATCTCGGCTCTTATTTCGGCGCTCTCTTCTGGTTTGAGGATACCAACTGGGGACATCACAGCTCCCGCCTCCCTAGCATCGATGCCGCCACTGGCTCGTGTTCGAACCATGCCGGCGTTCCCATTGCATCTTTGTTCCGGATGCTCTTAGAGGGCAGGCCAGGCTATCCATCTGCTCGATCAAATTTCTCCGATCCAATCCACTTCATTGACGACACAGGAAGACAGGTATGGCTACCTCATACGGCGTAGTAATACGTAATACATGTGGCGAGATAGGGTATGGTATGCAAAAGTAGGATATCAGATCTACGAGTATATCCATGATGTATAGTGGTAGTTGCAGGGATCCAGGGTATGGTACGATATAACATTAGATGGACTCGGGAACAAAAACGAGGGAAGAAATCCGTGAGCGACAGTGAGAATACAATGAGCAGAGCATAACGAGTGGATAGCAATGAGAAGTGTAATCGGAGGGATTGAGCGTAGGAATGAGGGTCAAGAAGGAAGGCGGGTGGGATCAAGACGAGAAGTCCATGCCTGAAGCTCTTTCAGGCTCGGAGCTGCAAGAGCGTACGAGTTCGATGCCGTGAACAGTGTGAAGGTGAATTTTCTCTGTAAAACATATGTGAGACAAAGTTTGACCCCACCGCTACACAATGACATACCCCAAGGAGCGCTTCCATTTCACGGTTGCGCTCGATATTCACGCCGTTGAGATTCACGACTCCGACCTCATCCAACTCGTTCGAGTGGGCGTAAATATGAAGGTAGGGTCTGCAACCAGGTCAGGACGCGTACAACTAAGCGATGAAGTGGCTCGCATACCTCCGGAGGACAAACCAGCGTCGCTCCCACACATTGTTATTGGCATCGACCATGATCAGCATGTGGCCCTTCTTCGTCGGTCCATCGCTGTAACTGCATGAAGCTTCTGCATGCATCCAAAGACATATAAGTGAAACTTACTTTCGGGGCACAACCTTCGTCGAGGACATGAGCTTGAGAGAATCAGCGGACTGCGTTGATGCCCTGCCGGACTTGACGCTCGCGTCCTCTGATTCGACGGGCTCCTGGCTCAAAACAATCTAGAACGTCATTGTATATTAGTTAGCAAGCGATCCCGAAACAATCACGAACTTCGTACCTCTCCACGGTGTCCGAAGCGTTTCTGCCATAGAGCCAATGCTTTGCGAAGCGTATCTTCAGATGCCCATACAACGGCATCCGCCTGCGTCGGTCCGCTCGGCGACGCTGCCAGAATGACACGGATGGCCTGCACGTCAGCCGCGCGGCGCTCCATCGTGATGAGCTTGGAGTAGTCCTCCACGACCGACACCCCACGCGGCTTCCATGAGCCGAGCGCCTCTTCTCCACGTACGTACTTCTCCGCAGTGTCGAGTCGCCACAAGTCCCTCGGAGAGCGCGTGAGCGGCGGCGAGAGGCGCACCGCGAAGATGTTGCTCATCTTGGGGAGGACCTTCGTTGAGCCGAGAAGCGACATGAGCTTGGACGGCGGCCGCGCATCACGTCCCTGGATTGACACCGCCATATCCATGCTGAATTGCACGGGGTCCACGCATGTCTCGACTGCGACCGCCCAGCTGATCTGAAGAAACACCCGCTGACCAGATGCAGTGACCCGGTTCAAAAGGGAGGAATTGTGCACACTCGAGTCCCAGAGTGCTTCAGCGGACAAGCTCCCTGTCCCGTCGGGCTTGAACTCGACCTCCTGCTCCTGAAGTAGGGGCAACGTGACGAGCGGCTTCGAGTTCGATTCGTGCAGAAGACCTTTGGCATCGAGCAGCCGCACGTTGCCAAGCCGTATCCGCGTCACCTCAGACCACGGGAGCTGTTTGCCTGAGTTGGATGTCAAAGACAAGACGACGCGACGCTGCAGTCCTTGATGGAGCAGGAATGCACCGGGGTCGAGGTTCCCTTGTGATATGACTGGAACAGGTTTATATGAGCCGTCCGGGGCCAGCTCACAGACTTGTAACCAGGCTACAACGTCATGCGTTTGCTCCGTGACAAAATCCGTTTCCGACCGGCGCATTGGCGGTAAAGTGGCGGGCTTGTCCTCCGGCGTACTGCTCGTGCTGGTGTTGAGGGGAATCCGTTGCTCTCGAAGCTCGTCCCAACGCTCCATGCGTTCTAGATATGTCGGCTTCAGTCGTGCGAAGAACTCTATAGGCGCATAGCCTTGTCGCAGATATGTAAGAACTCTCGACGATGCAACAATGGAGAAGCTCCTGCGAAACTTGAGGTCCGAGAGGGAAGACGTATCAAGGTCGACTGCCGACGAGGGGTACACCTCCTCAGCTGTAATCGCCCCTCCCATGAACGACGATAGCCGCACTTGCAGGTGGACGGAAGAGAAGTCGTGATGTGACAGCCCCTTTACGCAGTCGACGCTCAGCAGGAAGCTTATCTTACTTCCTGGTGGGACAGTCCCAGGGACCGGTGAGGAAGCACGTGTGGAAGTTGATGAGCTGTTGACATGCTTCGGATTCAGAACCACATTCGCGATCTTGACTTCTATGCGGCATGAACCAATAGCTTCTGCAGTATAACGACAGAAGATCGGTACGACGGAGGTAGAGGATAGCCGGCGGGATAATGGCGCCAGTGACAATAAAGCATTGCCGATAAAGGAGTATTCAGGAGAGGGGGAGTCGTAAAATGGCTCTTCCGACGAGAAATGCTGAGAATAGGAGGGCCGGTCGATGAAGGTGGTTAAATTACGCATGCGTTGGAGCTGGTGCTGTAGGCGGTCTAAGGACCACACATAGATAGCATTGTGTCGCTTGTCTAGAACCTTGACGGCGACTGAAGGTTGAGTGGAAGATGCGAGGACCGGGTCCGCCACATCGCCGAACTGATCTAGGCCGGCGATGGTGTCAATCGCAGATGCGGGGGAAGATAACGAGCCGCCAGATGCCACCATGAAGTTGTACATGATATCCTTGCGAAGCTCCTTGCTGCAAAACCTGTTCAACACATTGACCAGAGATTCAAAAAGGGACGCACCTGATGACATTAGCTTCTTTGACCATGACAGCATTCGACAGGACTTGCTCGGCCATGGAAAAAGAACGATGCGCTCTCCATCTATCGAGGACCTTTCGAATCAGTCGGAGCTGCTTTCCGGTGTAGATAGCAGGCTCAAAGGCCTCTGCATCGATATCAGTCTCACCCCGCGCCCTCGCATCGAGCAAGCGCTTCATATGTGTCTGGACAAGTCTGAGCTGATGCTCCATCTGCTCCTTCTCTGCCTTCAGGTCTTCGGCTTCCGAGGACTCCGCAATGGCCTGCAGCTTCGACTCGAACTCCATCCGCTGCGAATCCAGCTGATGCTGAGCATCCTTGAGCTGCCCGTCGAGCTCAGGGCTGTCGTGACTCGTCATCGCATCGACGCTCGTGTCATCCGTGAGGGCGTCGCTAGAAAACGGCCGGCCCGACTCGCTCCATACGTCGTCCGCCTGGCTCAGACTGCTCTCCGGACGCGGCTTCGCATTATGGTCCCGCATTGTCTTAACCTTCGTGATCTTCTCAAACAGCTTGTTGAGATCCTCATCAGGCAGGTTGTCCAGCGTCGGGTCCAGCCCCAGCCGTGCGAGGGCCGCTTCTCGCTTAGCGAATGTCCAGTCCACATCGGCAGGGTCTCCGGCTGAAGATGTAGGGGAATCGGGCCGCGGCGAGGCACCCTCCGCACCAAGAGGTATATCGGCTGCTGATATGCTCATGTGCAGACTCGACTTGGCCATTGCACGATCTCGTTGTTTTCGAACTTCTTCAGGATTATTGAACCGGAAGACATGATGTTCCCCTGGAAACCGCAGTCCGTATGAGACGAGTGAGGTTCGAAGAACGCGGGAACAAACCAAGGATAATCCGAAAGCCCGAGCGAAGCTTGTACGACTGTATCATAGCGTAAGACCATCGGTTGTACTAAAAACAAAAGTCCAGCGCACCTGTCCAGCCGTTATTTGTCGCCCGTTGAGGAACTGGGGCCGAATTCAGTCAGCCATCACCACCACGTTGCAACGTTCATATTTACCGTGACAGCATTCGGCATTGCATAAAGCGTAACCTTCCCATCGTTGTTCTCGAAGTAACAGTGTTCTTCCGCAATACTCTCGCCGCTGAGACGGATCGCCGCAGGCTTCTCGCTGTCCAGGCGACCTACCTGTGTTGAAGAGTCCAGAGCGGCAGGAAAGTCTCGCATGGATTGGTTACCGACCATAGTCTGACCAGGCTTTAGCTGGTATATCAGGCATTCACTCATCAAGGGATCTATAACAGTGTCGAATTCAGTTACGATCTCGAATAAGTTGTCCCATTAACCGCACCTTCATTCTATATGCAGAGATGACACGGAGTGAGGTTTTGATATCTGCGAAAAACGGTAATACGCACCAGATTGACTAAATGTGGCATCTATATTGCGCGGTAAGTTCAAAATCTACGCTCAAAAGGTGTCATCTCACCTTCTTAGGCGTATGCACCCCAACATTGTTCTTGTCGATCGAGATACCAAGCTCTTCCAGCGCCTTCTCGCGTTCTTTCTGCACCTCTTGCGTCCGCTCCATCTTCTCTTCCCAAGTCTCGTTCAGGCTCTGCATGAGCTTCTCGCTTGTCTCGAGCTGCTCCTGCAACTCTGCCTTGGTGACCGTCTTGATTGTCCCGTCCTTTGCCTGATATGTGACCTTCTGCTGCTCTGCAGGAATGCTCGGGTCGAAGACGGCCTCGTTCGACGTGCCCGACACGCGAGCTACACCCGGATTTGAGAACCATTCCGGGAGCCACATCGCCACAACGCACCTCGGAGCATCTCCAGCTCTTCTTTGAGCTCACGGACAAGCCTCGCGTTCGGGTCCTCATTGACGACGGCCTTGTTCTTGATCTTCTTCGCCTGGTCCGCATACCGCAGGGTACTGAGCGTTTCCTCGTACTGGACGTCTGCGGGAGAGATAGCGGCAATCATCGCGGTCTTCGAGTTACCTCCAAGACTGTCTTTGAGCAGCCATGTGAGAACCTGAACAGACATTAGCAGTGTTCTGCGGGCGCAAATTTAGTGAACACACCGAGTCTCGATATGGCACGAAGTCATCCGCCTTGCCCTTCTTCCCCTTCTTCCCCTCGTTCTGACTCGCTGCCGCCAGGGATGCAATGACCTTCCCGAGCGTAGTGAGCGACTTGTTGATGTTGGCGCCTTCCTTCAGACGCTGGCCCGTCGCCCCTGTTGAGTTCGCTCGTTCCGAGCCCGCAAGATCGACCAAGCTGATGCGCGAGACTTTCTCGGTATCCAGATTTGTGTCTACATCATGCCGCTTCTGGGTCAGCAGCAGAGTAAACACAGCATGTGAACGCGAAGAACTGAAATAGGGTTAGGATTTGCCCGTGTACACTCTATGAAGACTCACGTTTCATTCATGTTGGTGGCAGCCACCGTTCTCGCTTTGTTTCCCTCGTCCATGAGCGTCATCATCTCGTCGTAGCTGCTGACCACCAGCTTCGACAGATCCTCCACGTACGGCCCGAGGCTTGGGTGTTCTCGAACCCGGAGGTTCCCCGTGTTCTTGGGGTTGAGCAAGTCGCGCACTTTCTCGTTGTAGATCTGCGGGTTATTGTCAGCCACTTTGTCCCAAGAAAATACTCAGAAATGGAGAGCATGTCCGAGACGGACCTCTATGTAGGAAACTTCTACTGTGAAGTTGACATTCGGGTCCACTCGTTTCTTCTGCTCCACCCTATCGAACAGCTCAGAGCAAGTGAGTGGGATTATACCCTTGTCCGCGCCGTCTAATTTGCTCTTCAAGTCAACTTCCAAGAAAGTGCGGACTGCACATCGTGTACTCACATCCCATCATACTAGTATATGCAGCAATTGGTGAGATCAGAGAGAGACTGTGGCGCGTGAGACGTACCTATAAGACTTTCCAGAACCTGGGCCACCCCACGTTAGTCTGCTGTCTCCTCGATGAATATTCAGCGCGTACCTGTTTGTCCGTCTGAAATATACCTCTGTCAGCACTCTTGAGCATGGCACGGGAGGCATGCCACTTACAAGCCAAAATACACGCGTTGAACCCCGCAAATCCATGATCCAACAGTTCCTTCCCGAGATCATCATACAATGTTTGTTGCGAGCAATATCCAGGCTCGTCTCTAGGGCCCGCAGACCAATAGCTCTTGTCGAACGCAAAGTTCATCGTCTTGCGCTCCGTTGCGCGTCCGGACGCCGCCTGGGCCCCCTGGGATCCCACCTCCGGCGGGTCGAGGATCGTCTGGTTCCCCTGCATACGCACGAGGCATTTTGCGCCACGAGCGATTTCTGAGCAGGAGGAACACGCCAGGCTGCATGAGTGTGTTGCGTGCCGCGGGTTGGGGAAGAGACGCACCGCGTGAGTTGAGGGGCCGACACCGCACGACGACCTTGATGTTTCCATCGCCGTGGTCAGCCATCGATGCCGATACGGTTTCTGGGCCTCAACACTGCGAAGGACGGCGTAAAGACAGGATGTGCGGAGGAGTTGGTAGGCAAGTTTGGGCAGCTGCCTACGGGCGCTCGAGCTCGCAACGCCATGTGCTTCCGTTGCCGAAATCAGCGGGCAGCGTATGTGGCTGTCTCTGGCGGCGCTACTAGTATGTATCTCCCTTCTTCCTCTCATTTAGAATCATGCTCAGCAAATTATATTATCGTCACATTAATTTCTCACTAATCGGAAGGCATGCAAACTGGGAGCTCAGCGCCAGCCACCAAACAGAACGCGTTCAGTGCCGTTTAAACCGCAGCGATCGGGTGCAAATCCGCCAGTGACTAGCTGTGGGCTTGTGGACCATCATGGCCACCGGGAGTCAATGCTGAATTCTCTGTGAGCTTGAGACGCAGAGATAAACCCTACTCATGAAGACCGTCTCCGGGACCTGGCGGTGCTCACGGATCAGTAATACAGAGTACGTTCAAAGGTATTCCTTTCTTTCCAAGATACATTAGTACTCAAGCTCAAGTTCTATTAATAAGGTGCGTGGACATCGCTGTGCAAGTTTATCCGAGTTGGTGCTCATGAGACGCGACAGGTCGAGTTTCGAGCTTCAAGTCGGTTGTCAGCCTCGTCCACCAGCCTGGCCGCAGCACACGCTGTTCTCACTTTATTAAGGCAAACGGCTCTGGTGCGCAATTTCCTACCACTCTGGCCGACAGGCTCGGATCTCCCTCTTCCTTGACACGTTCGAGCAGACTCGGTCGGGAGCTTTGGCATCCAACACTGTGGTGCCAGGTATCCCTGGCGATGCGCTCACCAGGAGCGGTAGTCCCCTGCCATCCCGTACTGGACTTGACCATCATGGCTCTGTTCGGGCGGAGTACGGACGTGAATACGGCGGCTCAGCAGAAGAACGCAGCAATGCGAAATCGCTTGCTGCGTCTCCTCAGCCGCGATACCACGCAAATGGGGCGATACGCGCAGGATAGCTGTTGCTAATAATGTGGAGACATGTATGTCAATATGAGATTCCGGCGTGGTGACGGGGCAGGCCGAGACAGAGGACTGTTCTGGATGTTAGACCCGCGTAGGGTGCAGGATAACTTTCCTTTGCGGGTTTTCAACACAACTTGGTCTAGTGAGACTCCCGTTTTTTTGCAGTCATCCGGTGCTCCTGTTGGAATGCTTATTTTGTGACTGATTTTGCATGCAAGTGACATGCAAGTGACGTTGCGAGGAGTCTGTCCGCCGATCTCAACTTCAAAGTTGACCGGTATACCAATTTCTCATCACGTGATTGAATCCTTCAAGACTTTGGAAGTCGAAGCCTCGAAGTCGATAGACTAGGCTAGTACTGCTTCCTAGTGTCATCTGAACAACCGTACTTTTTCTCTAGACGTATTCATCTACGAGCACTGGGACTGTTGTACAGCGCAGACATTGTCTGCGAGCATGACAGGTCGGAAATGGAGAGCACGGCGATGGAGGCTAACTGATGGAGGATGACAAGTTCGTCGGGCTATCAACATGGTAAGCCGCATCTTCTTCGAGCATTTAAGTGGTGGGAGAGCTAACCGGAACCATTCTTCACTTTAACTCTTGCCCCCATTAGTCAGTCACCTACGTCGCGAAGCAACTGATAGACATGTATCCCGCCCTCGGGCATCTGGTCGCTCTTCCGCAGTGGTTCCTATATCTTCAATGCATTATCACTTCTCTCTGCCTGTGTAGCATATATCACATGCTCGCGGCACTGTATACCTTGAGTTGCAACGCCTTTGCATGGTTCGGGCCTTATCTCGTCATGGTTGGATCAATCTTCGTCTTCGTCTTCCGGACAATCTCGTGGTTCCTTCTCTCAGAGACCAACTGGATACTGTGCGACATACTCATCTCGATGCTCCGGTCGACCCTGTGGATTATCGCTCACGTGCTTCACTGGATATTCCGGCCGGCTGTCGTGGTCAACGAGGTTACCATCCGGATCGCGGAGTGTACGTTCCGGCTACTCGACCGACAGTCTGGAACGATGAATAGCGTCTCACCGCTATCGCAATTGGTTCTCGCATTCCGCACCGGATCACTGTGCAGCGATGGGGAGGCCTGCATGGTACGTATCTGGTGGCTTGCGTGCGGCTGACAGACTGCTGACCCAACAACCTATAGAACACAGTCGGTACCTGTCGCTCAGGTCGGTGCCGCCAGGAGGTGGAGAAGCTCGAACACTTGTTGCATCAGGCCCAGCGTCGGGCTTCTCGTAGTAAGAAGGAGTACAAGCGCAGGTTGCCGACAATG
>KV722612.1:0-33873 GCA_001687445.1 Obba rivulosa | reverse complement strand
TGTCGATGTAGACACGATGTGAGCATAATGCAAGAGATTGCGGAGAGGGCCAAGGCTGATTGGTCGCCATGCTTTCAACACCGAAACTGGGGTTCATTGTACTCCCTCTCGTAATTTGCGCAAGCTCGACCATGGCAAACCTAGAGCCTCCAACCTCCTAGACATTCACATCTCCAGGCTGGAAAGGCATCCCAATAGGTCTCTTCGCAGTCCCTCTCTGCCCAAGATTTACGTGGGCTACCACCGACATATGATTTCCGTCGAGCATCCCATTTTCAGTCTTCAGCGTTCTCATTACCCAAGTACTGTTACGGCGCAGCACATATTGTTTTGTCCTTAACGATCAATCGGGTCCCTCTCCGGCGAACTCATTCTTCTGGTGATGGCACGACACCCACGATACATCGTGAGAAGTCCGCCACAATTCCCCGGTTCGTTCTGGACCCGTCCGCCCAATTATCCCGACACGTGGATTCTGTGCGCCTGAATGCTGTGCAGGGGAATTGTGGTTGCTGCTAGATTGCTGTGGACTAGGCGACCTGCTCAATATCCAGGTGGTGCGCTACAGTATCTTCGTTGCACCTGCCAGAGAAAGCATCTTAGTACGCGCGGGTCACAGTAGATGGCGCGCTGCACACACGACGTGGGAATCAAGACCACGGAGATCCATTGTGTAAGACGCCCTAGCGATCATGGCTGTACGCTGGCATCACTCCGTATAGACCCCGATAGAAGTCGCATTGTGGCCACGAGGCGACGGAGTGAAGAGACAATGGCTGATTGGCCACCATGCTGCCACCGACGGATTCGGAAGGCCACCATCCTGCTGCACATATAAGCTCGCCATATCCCAGCATTTGGAAACACCAGACCTCGACTCCCCCGCTATTCGCGCCTTCAAGCCTTCTTCAGAACCTTCCTCAAGTTGATTCTTCCACATGTCCTCCTTGCCCGGGTATCATGCCCCAATGCAGGGCACAGACAACCAGAGACCATGCGACCGTGCTCCGGGGTTCCCGGGGCCGCACAGTCTGCATGTAAGTGATGCTCGGTTTTGCAGCGTCAACAGTCATTGATACATCGTTCCTTTCCATTCAGCAGGGTGCATCGCCCCGAGCAGGCCAGTTCGCGAATGCGAACAAACGAACAAACGTAAATGCGCCGCATGATGCGCCCGAAGAATTTATTCAAGGCTCATCAAGACAGGTCAGTTACACATGTCGCTTGCCCGTAGCCGTGACTGAGGCCATGCCTCAAACAGAGCCATCGCCGGAATGGATTGGGCCCGACATACAATCCAAACTGGAGCGTTGACCAGATGATTGCCTGGTTGTCCGGCGTAGAGGACGTCGACACGGGTACGCAGATACACCGGCACTGTAGCGTACCATGTTTACTTTGAACCACAGCT
Organism: Obba rivulosa; assembly: GCA_001687445.1. Classification (NCBI taxonomy): domain Eukaryota; kingdom Fungi; phylum Basidiomycota; class Agaricomycetes; order Polyporales; family Gelatoporiaceae; genus Obba; species Obba rivulosa. The sequence continues at coordinate 32,462 of KV722612.1, read as the reverse complement.
GGTGTTCCTTCCGAGCCTGACGCAGAACCAGCGGCGACGGGGCACAGCGTGTTGCATGAGCCGGGCCAAGAGACGCACGACACCGGCGTGATCCCGCCCGGTGACGTGCTCCAAGAACGCGCCGCCTCAGATGTCGCACCTCTTGTTGTGCCGGAAGTGGCGCCAGTAGACAACGAGGTGCCACAGGAGAAGGCGAAAGCCAGTCGCGGCGGTTACGGCATGGCCTGCCAAACCTGCAAGAAGGATAAGACCCGCTGCGAACGGGATATTGACGGGGAGCCCTGCAAGTGAGTGTCCACTTACCAGAACGTTCAACCCGAAGCTGACGTCGAGTGTTCCGCAGGCATTGCAGGAAATACATGCGTGTGAAACCCATGCATGTGTGTGCGAAACAAGTCGACGTCGGCACGCGAGGGCGACCGAAGGGTGTCCTCAACGGGCAGGGGAAGAACAGTGCGAAGAAGAAAGGCGCAGGACTTGTCAAGTCAGAGGAGAGGAAGAAGAAGCAGGAGGGAGTCAAGGAGGCTGCCCATGTGCGAACACAGAGAGGCAAGGGTAAGGAGAAAGCCTAACGCTCTCGATGGCGCAGCGTGCATGAGGGTGCTGTCCTGCAGAAGACCTTGAAGATGCTGGGCGTGCGTTATGTCTCTCATACCGCTTCTTCTTTGTCAATTGTCAATCGCTCTCCGTATTATCGCTTGTCTGCATCTGTTCTCGCTCTTCGTCGCCATCGCGTCCTGTACCCGGTAGTTTGCATATTCGCATGCGTATTCGCTCTTCAGTGTGTTAGCTAGCTCAAAGGCCTGTTGTAGTTTGTCTATATGCATATCTGTATCTTCTGATTGCGAAGAAACGGCGAAAAAATGAGTGAGGCACGCACCTCTGTGTTCTCCAGAGATCGAGGCTCATCTGCAACAATCGAGCGCGTGTAGTACGAATATACTTTCCCGCTCGCAGTCAAGGAACGGCTGGAATTGTAAAGTCGTTTCAAGTCTCCGTGATAAGACTTCAGCAAGCTCCAATCGTACACGGCGCTAATTAATGATATTTATTCGGAGGTTGCCGCATGTGGCAGTATTGAGCGCCTTCTCCGCTGTCTCGCTATTGACCGTACGTCCGACATTGACCATGCTCATACCACCAGACAAGCCAACTGTATCAAAGGATCGCACCCAATTGCCCCGCTCCGTGCCTTTTATGAGTAGTAACTGTAGGCACTGGTTACGCACAACAATATTGGCTATCCGACCACGGGAATAGCTTCAAGTTCGGAACCTTACGCAACAGCATCCGACTCAGTGCGACAGTCCTTATGGTTGAGAGAAATGAAGGCGCGAGGATCTCAGAATCGTTACAACAGGATTGCATCCGTACTGTTGAGTGTGTGAATTTCACAACTGATACCTACTACTGAACTTTTGTGCAACCGAAGGCAGACTGCTGCTACGTCGCCAGGTACAAAGCTCCTGTTCTACTTTGCAAGCCATCTCCCACAGTTCTGCATCTATTAGCGAGCACACGTGTGGTGGTATGTCAGCGTGCAAATAATTTACCCAGGGTCGTTCAGCACTCGGGGTTCACGAAGCTCCGAGCCAGGACATGGCTGCCAACGGGTCTGTCCATGTACCCTCATCTATCCTCATTCGGATACTCCATCTTCTATGTTATCAATACAAGTTCAAGGAACTTACTGTGCATCAGACTTTGGATTCGCCGGAAGTGCGCCTGGCTGTCAGCTGTCAGCCGTGCGTAGCGACATGATTTTGATGCTTGGTTGATCGCACAGCAACCAATTGCTAGAGCGCACTGCATTGCATGATCGGTTGTGATCCTGTGCTATCCTGCGTAAGCCTGCTTCCCAGGGACGCCACTGAACGCGTCAGGATGCTAGCAATAGTGGGCGCAGTGGTCAGGAACTTATGCATCGCAAGACTTTGCAGTGCAACCAAACACGGTATATAAGGGTGTGGTGTGTCTACCTGCTGATCGTCAGTCCTACAGTGTCCTGCAATCCACCAGATCCACTCAAGCACCAAGCTCTTTTACAACATTTTCAACATGTCACACGGAAAGCAGTTCACCTTGTACATGCATACTCTCGGCCCCAATGGCTGGTGCGTCGTCCTCTTTTGCAGCCGCTAGTAATGTTTACCGACTTGTGCCGCGAAACAGGAAGGTCGCTTTTGTGATGGCTGAGCTCGGTCTGACCTATGAAAGCATCTATCTCGACTTCCGTAAGGGCGAGCAGAAGGCACCCGAGTACACCAAGTACAACCCGAATGGGCGCATCCCGACCATCATCGACCATCACAATGATGACTTTGTGGTCTGGTACGTCGTTCTTCTTCGCTTGCATTATTCCGTCTTGCTCAAGTGTCACCTCGGAATAGGGAGTCCGCGGCAATTTTGACATATCTCGTAGAGAAATACGACACCGAGCACAAGATCTCTGTCACCGACCCTAAGGAGAAAATTATCCAACTCCAATGGCTCGCTTTCCAGATCTCCGGTCAGGGGTGCGTTCGCTTATACGAGGGCCTCTTTGCTACGCAGCTCAACGTACTGTCTGTTCACGCCACAGACCGTACTACGGCCAAGCCGTGTGGTTCCAAAAGTTCCATCCCGAAAAATTCCCAAGTGCCGTAGAGCGCTATCAGAAGGAGACATATCGTGTGCTGGGTGTCTTGGAGTCCGTGCTCTCGAAGCAAGAATGGCTTGTCGGCGGCAAGGCGACCATAGCTGATATTGCGTTTGTTCCGTAAGTCGTCATGTACTGCATCGTTCTTCGGCCCGAGTGTTGACGCCATCGTAGGTGGAACACCTGCGTCGTGCCCCAAATTCTCAAAGACTACAATGGCTTTGATTTCGAAAAGGCATTTCCTGCGGTGTTTGCGTGCGTCTTACCCACATCCTGAGATCCACTGATCGGCTGATGGGAGTTGCTTAGTTGGCATGAGAAGATCATGGCACGTCCGGCGATCAAGGATGTCTGGGCGCAAGAGCAAGCGCTCAACTAGATGTCCTCGGATATGGTCGATTAGAGGCGTTGTATACATGTGTTATATCGAGTCATGAGGTCATAGATTGAGAATGCTTGCGAATGTTAACCATTGGATTTGAGCCACAACGTAGTCCGCGGGTCAGTTGTAGCCACAATTTCAGATTGCAATGCAACGCAATTCATCAGTAAAACGTCAACTCCGCCTTTGCGTGGCTTAAGGTGACTTGGTGTCGCTTTATGACCTAATTAGAGACTTCATACGCTTTTGCAAGGAAAAAATCAAAATGCGCCGCGATGACCAGGGAGTTGTCTTGCTACGGACTTTTTCGAAGCTTCCGGGACCAATCTAACGACCAAATAGGCAAACTGCCTGTCCAAAAGTAAGGGTCAAAAGACACAGTCAAGCGAAGAATCAGTAGCATGCAAGCTCAGATTAAGACGATTCCTTTACTTGACGACATCTTGGGCGGCTTGCAGCGTCTTCACGAGCTCTTTCTGTCAGTTAAGTCTTAAAAAGGGATGAGAAGCGAGGCAAGTCCCGAAAAAGTCGTGATTGATAGTCTGCTGACGTTGTTCCAATCTACCATATCGAGTACTTCAGTTGTCTTAGGATCTGAGCTGCCGCCTGACGAGAACATCGCCATAAATGTTTGTGAATATGTACTCATCGCAACTAAGTATACTTCCCTTCCTTATATCGCATCTCGCACTCGGTATTCGCTTGCTTCACATATGCGGAAGAACGGAAGAACATGCTTATGTGCAGAATGTGAGTGGTTGCATCAGCGAAGAGAGGGAGGAAAGGAACTATCTTGGCGCACCATCTTATTAGTCTTGAGCACCATTGCGGGAACTTTCAATAAACAAATGGTCTATGATCTCGCCAAGAGTAGACCATTCTCCGACGGCGCGTACAGACACCAAGAAGCTCTGTGCGTTCAAGAAAACATGGAAACCCCAGCTCTGAAACAGATCGACGAATTCGACATCACTGCAATGAGCAAGGGGCACAAGTTCGAAAACTAAATTTAATGCCCCAAACACCTGATACATATCCCCGATCCGCTCCTGTCGTTCGTCGGGTAATGGAACGATACCCCTCAACACGCCGTAACAGCTGTACTACTATTGAAGATAATCCATGCTGAGCTTGCGTTGTCCTGGGCTGATTGACGCACCTTTCTGACAGCCTCTTCGGCGACATTTTCCTTTAGATTATGGCACGACGCTCTATGATATGCTGTAAGAGGCCTGCCACAATCCCTGGGTGATCGGACTAGTCTCCTGTACTCCCATATGTTCAAGTACTGTGCCACGCGATTGTGGCTATTGATAGCTCTGAGCTGGTTGTGTTCTGACCGACTCGGACCCGCTGCGGGGACAATGCGAGCCTCCCATTGTGTAACAATCTAGCGGACGGAGATGACTCATGGTCTTCAAATAGATGGTGCTGATCGGCTTCAGCAATCGCAGCGACCATATTGGAATACCATTATGCCGCAGCACGTATAAGCTGGTCTGTTCAAGCTCTCGCTACAACACTGTTCGTCAATTGCCAACCACCCGGCGTACTTCCGCATTAATCACGTACGGTAGCATTTGAGTGCCGCTTTATGGTTGTCCGGAGACCAATCCTTTCGCAGGAGAGGTCCTTTAGTCTTGGCTATCACCGGGATCAATCCCGTGCTGACGTGCTCAATGTGGTCACCCTACAGGCTATGCAACTTCTCAGTTGGCATGTAAGTCCTTGGCGTATTTGATTATCAGCGGTGAATCATACAAGTTCTATGTTGGACCAGCAGAGCAACCCACCGGGAGTCAACGAAACTCGAAAGTACCCAAGTACAAACCGAATCATATGCCTGAATACCAGACAAGGAGAAGTCCTCGATGGCACATCGCATCAGGTCGGTTACAAATGCAGTCCGTTTTGTAGTCGTGCCTGACACTATCGCCCGCACAGGATTCGCGTGAAGACGAGCCTTTCGAGGGCTGGCAGCCGGACTTGCGATACCGGCCTGTCCACCACAGGAGCCACGATGTCGCCGAGATGTTAGACGACATAGAGGGCGACATATTCCAGCTCAATGATATCGATTTGGACATGGGTACGCAGACAAGCTGATGGTGTCCAGCCCACATTGACTTGAAATAGAGAAATATTCCTCCGATAACTGGCGTGGGACCGTTCGTGCTGGGGTTCGATGCGCTGCAGGAGTTCGACCTCGACGCGAACGATGCTGGGGTCATCCATTCCAGTGACGTCCAAGAGGTTATTGGTAAAGATGGCGCCCCGTTAGAAACAACGATAGGGGACAACCATGCACCAGAGATTTCAAAAGTCAAAGGTGGCTAGTAGCGCTACGGCACGTCGTGCGACCAATGCAGGCGCTGAGCCCTGCAAGTGAGTGGTCACTTCCCACCCGGCGGTGTGCTCGCAAGCCAAGGCCTGAGAGCTGAATTTGATGCTCTATAGGAAGTGCAAACAGAAAATGCTGGTGGACTCCACGCACGTCTGCACGAATGACCGAAAGGTCGGGAAGCGCAGAAGGCTCCGAAGCATGAAGACCGGAAGGGGAAAGGGAAGAGGAAGAAGGAGATGGCCCCATTGTTCAAGCTGAACATCAAGACATGACCTCCCGTCTGCAGCGGATACCGGCAGTAGACAGCAGGGCAGCCGCGCGTCGTGGGAGCAAGGACAATGCAAGCCCATTGTACAATCATCCGGCGAAGGTATGATCTAGACGCCTTGTGGCCTGGGGTCATGACCGCTCACCGGGATCTATCCGTATAGACACCGAGAGGTGTCCCATTGTAGCCACGAGGCGGGAGGTGTGGACAGGGCCAGCTGATTGGCCGCTGTGCTTCAATGACAATTTGGGAAGGCCACTGCGCCGCCGCACATATAAGCCGCCTTGATCAAGCGTGCGGCTGGCATCAGAACCTTGGAGCTCCCTCGATTCCAGTGTGCTACACTCTTCAGAATTTCAACTTCTACCAGCATCATCCTTCAAAATGGACTATGCCACGTACCGGAACACTGGCTTGCGGGCAGCGCAACCTCTCGATTGGCTGGTAAGTTCTTGACATGTCGTGTATCGTGAAATATCTATGTTGGATCAGCAGGGCAATCAATCGAGAGTCGGCGAGTACCCCAGTACGAACCGTGCTACATTCAGAAATGCCCCCTACGACGGACAAGGAGAAGTTCTCGATGGCACGTCGTATCAGGTCAGTTACAAATGCAGTCCGTTTCGTAGTTGTGCCCGACACGATCACATACACAGGATTCGCGTGAAGACGAATCTTTCGAGGGCTGGCAGCCGGACTTGCGGTACCAGCCTGGCCACCACAGGAGCCATGATGTCGCCGAGATGTCTGACGACATCGAGGGCGACAGGACCTTCCAGCTTGAAGATATCGACTTGGATATGAGTACGTAGACATGCTGATGATCCTACTGCCTGCATTTATTTGAAACAGAGGTAGATATTCCTCTCGAAACAGGCACAGAACCGCCCATAGTGGGGTTCAATGCGCTGCAGGGATCTAACCTCGACGCGAATGATGTTGGCGTCATCCATTCGGCCTACGTCCAAGAGGTTATTCGTAAAAATGGTGCCCCGTTAGACACACCGATAGGGGACAACCATGCACCAGAGATCTCAAAAGTCAAAGGTGGCTACGGCACGTCGTGCGACCAATGCAGGCGCCAAAAGAGGCGCTGCGAGCGAGACACTAAGGGCGAGCCCTGCAAGTGAGTGGTCGCTTCTCGCCGAGCGGTGCGCTCGGTAGCCAAGGTCCGGAAGCTGATCTCTGATGCTTTAACAGGAGGTGCAGGAAGAAAATGCTCGAGGATTCTACGCACGTCTGCACGAATAACCCCGGGAAGCCTGGCAGGCCGAGGGGCGTCCAGAACGGGCAGGGGAAGGGTACGGATAAAGGTAAGCGCAAGGCCTGAAGACCTCGACGGCTTATGTTGTCTTGTGATTGGACTCTTGAGATGCTTTATATCCCTGCCATGCCCTATCGATCGCTCTTCACGTCCTGCCTTGTCTGCATCAGTTCTCATTGTTAGTTGCCATGTCCTGTGCTCCGTAGTTCGCATATTCGCTGTTTTGTGCTAGCCAACTCAATACTCTGTCATCAGTTGTACCGTGCTATCTATCCTTCAATCTCGAGTGAGCGAAAGAATTAGATGTACAACACGCTCACCATAGAGATCGAGAATCGAGCAGGTGTCGGACATACTTCCTCTCTCGATCGTGCCCAGAAATCAAGTGAGATCGCTATCAAATTTCTGCAGTTGGATCGTACGCAGATCCAGGATGCCATCCATGAAGGCCGTAGACAAGGGTGGAGTCAGCGGAGGCCTCACGACACGCATGTGCATATAGGCCACGTTGCCGGACCGCGTGCCTCCGAGGTGGGCGTCTTACGTCTCACGCGTCCTCTCCCCACTTTGTCCTAGCAGCCCAGCAATACATGATATGTCCCTATTTTGCCCTGAATTGGCGAAAAATCGAATGAACTGCTATGCTGGTGGGGCCCTAAGCTCAAGTTGCTGAACAACTGGCATGCAATTGCTTAAACAACGCGAACACTCCAGTACAACATTTCCACCCTGCGCGGCGTATTGAACAAGCTTTCATCGAAGCCAGGGGTCAGCGTCGCCACTACGACCACGTCCTCCTCGGCAAATTCTGCGCCCTCTGCTTCCGTGAACGCCTCCTTCCACATCTTTGCCCAGGACTGGGGTGAGTGACCATAACGACTGCTACAACAGAGCGCATCAGATCCGATATGCGCGCATGCATCGCGTGCGTGCCATTTCTGAATCGGAGCACGCACCGGCCCATATGGTCATCAATGAGCCCCTCCTCCGAGAGGCCCTGATGGCGCCCGAAGATCACCGCGCCCTTCTTCCGTCTGAGCAACGTGAGCAGCCTGAGCGCGATCGAATACTGCGTCGGCTCATCGAACAAGTGGAACAGCGCGCCCGTGTAAATGTGGTTCACAGATGCCTTGAGCTGGTCGAGCGACTTGACGAGGTGGCTCGGCGGCGCAACGGGCGTAGGGTCGAAATTGACGGGGGCACCGAAGATGTCTGCAGTGAAGAAGTGAATGGGACAGCTCTCGGCGTCACCGAAGAGCTTGTAGCCGAGGTCGATGAATTCGAGTCGCAGGTCGACCCCGAAGACGTTCAGCCCGGGGTACCCGTCGTAGACGAGCTTGCGCACGTCCGTGCCCGCTGCGCGCAGACACCGTGGCCTGCGTGAGAGGAGGCTACTGAGTGATCTGTGAATGGTGCGTACTGCAGCAGCCGAGATCGAGGAACAACGTGTCCCCGGCTTTGCCTGAGAGAACCACATCGGGGTAGATGCTATTCTTGGACATGAACAAGTTCACAAAGTGGAATGCACGAATGCACGGATAGGGATGCTTCGCACTGCATTGTCTCAGTGAGACTGTACATATGCTCATACGATTCGCTCACTATGCCCTAAAAGGGCCCCGGCGTCAGTGAATAACAATGTAAACATTCGCAGAGATACGCACTGTCTCTGCACCTCGAAAATTCTCCTCTTCAGCTCCTCATCGTCCGGCGTGATTACAGTATGTAAAAACTCGAGTTCCTCATCTGAGAGCTTTAATAACGAGGGATCCAGCGGCTGGACTTGGTCGGGGCTGAGTTGGTCGACCGTGAGTTCGGGTGTTACGACAGGTTCGTGCCGAGACATGGTGGTCGCTGCTCTCGAGCGTGTGCGAGATTCCCGATGTGTTCACGAACTGCGGGCGTCATTGCTTGGAGTTCTGACGTATGTCTGAGATAAGCCAGTGCTCCTGAGAGAGGTTTCCCGCTTCGAGATGGAAAGGATGCAAGTCGTGACGCATGGCGGTGCACAGCAAATCTTATTTTGAGGTTAGGGCTTCTAGCCCCTCTGTTAGTCGGAGATATGCGGAGGTCAAAATACAAGATGCTCTTTGGCGTTTCACCGCGGAGATTGAAGTACATACAACGGGAAATGAGGCCTATTTACCAAACCAACCTGAGCGCCCCTCTCATTTTTTTGATTCCATTCCTCCACGACCGTACTCCTGAACCGCTGGCAACGCGATTTTGTCTTCGACGTGACTTGGAACACGACGCAGAAGCCGCTTGTCTATTTTACCAAAAGCTTCGAAAGCTGTATGAGTACTATCTATCTCGAATCCGTCTTCCGACTCGGCCTTCATTAGCTCCGCTGCCCGTCACACCGTGCACCCACGTATATCTTCTTCGCATGGATCCGAGCATTGGTCCGAAATCTGGCCATTAGGAGCGTCGTCTCGCAAAAGGGGCCCTCAGACTACCCTTTCAATCGACTTTGAGGAGCCTTGAGGAGACCTGACGGCCGTTATTTGTCACGACACATAGTCCTCAGATCGGCGCCGACTCTCATCCGACGGGTCCATATCGCCCCACCCCTACGTTCTGAAGGCGGAGCCTGATCGCTCCGCTGATGGACAGACTACTTGGGCAGGCCAACTGACCATGAGCTTCCCGCAAACGTTCGAAATGGTCCAGGTGGAACTCTCTCAAGCTATCTACACCGTGTGCCAGTGAACTCGTCCAACCCATGCAAGCTGGTTCTCGGCTCTGACCGAGGTGCGTCGATATTGGTTGGCGTTCGAACGTTCAATCCCATCGATACGGCACAACAGCACACGACTCCCAAATCGCCGCGATGCTTGACGGGACACGTCGCAGTGCCATAGTCTCCACACGATCTCTTAATGATTGGATCGCTAACTTCGGGTCCGATGCCGGGGCCGCACTAGGTCCACGAACGTGCGTCACCGGCACACGACCAGCTCATTTCGGGGATCCAGGGCCGTGTATATATACCGTGTATATGTGAATGTGGTGGCCTCGACAGTCGCAATGACGAGATTCGCAGTCGCCTTGCAGTTATGCACGCTGTACGGCTTGTCGCTGGTGCTTGCTAGCCCGCTCAAGAAACCGACGGCGGACCCTACGGAGCCAGATCCTTCGTTTGCGGTTTCGGTGCAGCTTGCAGGGCAAACGTTTGTGAATAAGGTACATAGCTTCGTCGATCCTTTTCGAGGATTGCCCCTGATTTTCCTCGATGATTCGCAGGGACTAGCTGCTTTCGGACTGATCCCGTCCAACTTCACGGATTCCACCGGTGCGTGATGATCCGTCATTTGCCGTTCATACCCAATACCACAACGATCACCACTGCTTGCTCATTGTAAGTCTTATGCAGGCAATACTTTCGGTGGCGTTGGCAGCGCGATTGCTATCAAACCTGGATCGTTCGCAAAGACCGCGGATGGCAACTTCACTGGCACTCTAATCGTACAGCCTGACAGAGGTTTTAATGTGTGCGTTCCTTCTTTTATCATCTCAATTATTTGCTGAATTATAGCACGCCAGGGACGGGACGGTTGACTACCAAGCTCGTCAACATGTGCTCGACTTCAAGTTAGCACCTTACTACAGTACGGACGATTTGTCGTTCACAGCCGCTCAGAGCACCTTGCAACTTAACTACCAAAGCACTCTTCTGTACTTCGAACGAGAGTATACCGCAACTACTGGCTTGGACGCACTAGCTGTGCGCCCCGCGGACTCCGGATTCCCAGACGTCATATCAGCAGACCCGACCATGCCTATTCCAGCGACGGACTTCTCGCATCTGAGTGTAGATGCCGAAGGCCTGGCGCTCAACCAAGATGGAACGTGAGTTCATGGAGACAACGCTCTTGGAACATAGGGATACTAAATACATTGTGGATAGCTTCTTTGTCAGCGACGAATATGGACCTTACATCTACCTGATGGACGCATCAGGCAACCTGCTCGAGACTATCCAGCCTCCGGCCGCGTTCCTCCCGCTGATCAATGGTGCACTCAACTTCACTGGGTCCGTGAACCCCGACACTGGCCGCGTCGCAAATCAAGGTATGTCCAGACTGCTTCGGGCGATCCATGACTTTGACACGGTGTGTGACAGGCTTCGAGGGCCTAACCCTCGACAGCACTGGGACGACACTCTATGCGCTGCTGCAGTCCGCACTTGTGCAGGACGGCGGTGACGACGACACGACATCGAGCTTCACGCGGTTGCTCGCGTTCGACGTCTCCGCGCCGCTCGTTACTCGGCCCGAGGTGATCGGCGAGTGGGTCGTGCCCCTGCCGCAGAGCAAGAAGAGTAAGACGCGTGCAGCGAGCGAGGTGCACTTTGTGAGCGAGGGCGTGTTTCTCGTCCTCTCGCGTGACGGGAACGGGCATGGGGACTCCAATGACGACTCGTCGTACAAGTGGGTGCTCGCCTTGCGACATTTAGGGTGGTATAGCTTACATGCTCTAGGCAAGCAGATCTGCTAGCCATTAGTGGGGCGACAGATATTCATGGAACAGAGTTCGACCAACCGAACGCTTCCATCGCGGTTAATGGAAAGCTCGATAGCTCGATAACACCGGGGGAGTACGTCTCATTCGTAGATTTCATCGACGATACGCAGTTGGCTCGATTCGGGCTGCACAATGGTATACCGAGGCTCCCTGAATAATCCCGTTTCCTGTGCGGGCGATGCTCATCCTCTATTGTAGGTGATCCGGACAATCAGACATTGATCGACGCTAAGTGGGAGTCACTTGCACTTGCGCCTTGTCTCGATCCAGACTTTCCCAATGACTTCTTCCTCTTCACGGCGGTAAGGACTGCACGCTGCGGGGAAAGTGCTTTAGCTAATGTATGCGCGACAGGCTGACAATGACTTCCTCACTGAGGATGGCTTCGTGAACGGCGTCCCATATAACGCGGGGATCAACAACGATAACCAGTTTTTGGTCTTCCGACTGACATTGCCTACTGCGGCGGCAAATGACCTTCGGTAGTGATTAGTCGGTGGCTGGTGCTGCTCGGTGAATAATTGCCACCCATAGACGTTTTGTCGTCGCGCCTTCCTATTCCGCACATGCGAATTTGAATTGAAGCGGAGCTTAAGGTTTGCAGCTGATCACGAGCTTCTGACCTCCCCTTCCCCTCAAATTTGGCTTCGCTTCTCCACGGTTGTACTATCGGAACCGCTTTACTTGGCCTTTGTCTAGCCTGACAGCCAGCAAGACTCGATGTATGATGCAAGAATTTCCGTTCTGCTTGTTGGAACACGTGGTATTCCGGGGTGATGTAGGGAGCCCGCGTCGCAAACGCGCGGCGTGCTTCGATGAGCGCGAGGTCTCTAAATACAGGAGGAACACTAATTAGGAACTATAGCTACCAGGCACAGGCTCACGCGAGCGCGTAAGCTTGCACCCGCCACCGCCGCACCCAGTCCCACCTCGCCGCCGTGTCACCCAAAATCCCAAAAATCCAACACTGCTCACTCTCTGAAAGACGAGATTCTGAATTCCCAAATGGCTACTGTCATTAAGCCCGTCCTCCGATTCGGCCTTCGTTGCCAGATCAGAGACAGCTTTTCCCCTGTTCGACGCACCGTGGACCCACGCATTTCATTGTCACATGGACACGATACTGTCGAAGGCACTGAAAGGGGAGGTCCTCTACCGCGAACGGACTCCAGACTGCTCACTGCATTGAATTCGAGGAGCCTTGAGGCCTTGAGAGGTGCCTGATGATCGCTATATCACGGCACCCATAGCCCTTACTGGTTCTTGTTCGCCTCCGATCTCAACCACGAATGACTCTATAGCGTTTTAATGGAGTCTCTACATCTGTAGCCTGAAGGCGGACCCTGGATCGCTCGACTGATGGATAGTCTAGATGGACCGACTGACCGCAAGCTCCCTCCATGCGATCAAAATCATCCAGACAGTGCACACTTAAGCTGATTGCACCATAAGTAAACTCGTTTTATCATGCAAGCTATTCCTCGGCTCGACGCTCGACGCGCATCCGCATTGATTGGTTGATTTTCAAATGTTCATTGCCCTTGACGCTGCACCATGGCACGCGACTCCCATCACGCCGGGATCCTTGAAGGCACACATGGAAGTGCCATCGCCTCCACGCGATCATTTAGTGCTTGAATCGCTAAATCCGGGCCCGACCCCGGGGCCACGCCAGGTCCACGAACATGTGTCACCGGCACACGACCAACACATTTCGAATTGACCATGCTATATATATATATATAATGCGCAGGGGACTGACGGCCTCGTTGGGTCGCAATGACAAGATTTTCGGCCACTTTACAGCTATGCATGCTCTCCTTGTTGTCGCTGGTCGTTGCTGGCCCACTCAAGAAGCTCGCAATCGCGGCAACGGAGCCAGATCCCTCCTTTGCGGTGTCAGTGCAAGTTGCGGGAAAAACATTCGTCAATAAGGTTCGTTACTTGGTTGATCTTCTTCCATCGGTGCTCCTGATCTTCCTCGTTGATTTACAGGGACTAGTGGCTTTCGGATTGATTCCATCGAACTTCGCGGATTCCACTGGTGCGTGACGCGTGATGATCCGCCGTCTATGAGTTGTCATGGATGGTTCCATTTTATCTTCGCTCATTGGGAAATCTGTGCAGATAACACTTTCGGTGGCGTTGGCAGCGCTATTGGTATCAGATCCGGATCGTTCGCAAAAACTTTGGATGGCAACTTCGCTGGCACGCTGATTGTGCAGCCTGATAGAGGTTTCAACATGCAAGTCTGTTCTTTCATGACTTACTTGCATGCTAATGTACATAACTTCAGCGATGGAACAGTAGACTATCAGGCTCGCCAGCATGTGCTCGACTTCAAGCTATCACCTTACTACAGCGCAGACAACCTATCATTCACGGGAGCTCAGAGCACCTTGCGGCTTTCTTATCGTGGGACCCTTCTGTACTTCGAGCGTGAGCATACCAAGACGACCGGCTTGGATGCCTTGGCCGTGCGCCCAGCGGACCGCGGATTCCCCACCATCATATCGGCAGACCCGGCGATGCCTATCCCAGCGAAGAACTTTTCGCATCTGAGCGTGGATGCTGAAGGCCTGGCGCTCAACAAGGATGGAACGTGAGTGCTCTGGGACAAACAGTCTTCGATGTCGCTAATCGTATCGCACCAGCTTCTTCGTCAGCGATGAATATGGGCCTTATATCTATTTGATGGATCCAGCGGGCAACCTCCTGGAGACAATTCAGCCACCAGCTGCATTCCTTCCCTTGATAGACGGTGCGCTCAACTTTACAGGATCGATGAACCCCGACACCGGCCGCGTCGCGAATCAAGGTAACTGGTAGCTTGAGGCTCGCAGCATTCTAGTGACTGATGCCTCGTGTTCTAGGCTTCGAGGGCTTGACCCTCGACAACACCGGCAACACCCTTTACGCGCTGCTGCAGTCCGCGCTCGTGCAAGACGGCGGCGATGACGACACCACCTCGCGCTTCACGCGCCTGCTCGCGTTTGACGTGTCGGCGCCCTTCCTCCGCCGGCCTGAAGTCACTGGCGAATGGGTCGTGCCCCTGCCGCAGAGCAAAAAGAATAAAACCCGCGCGGCAAGTGAGGTGCACTTCGTGAGCGAGTGCGTCTTCCTGGTTCTGTCGCGCGACGGGAACGGTCACGGGAACGACAACGACGACTCATCGTACAAGTGAGTGCGCCCCTTGTAGTATTACGGGCAGCGCGACTGATGTGTGCTAGACAAGCGGATCTATTGGACATTAGTGGGGCGACGAATATCCACGGAACGCAGTTCGACCTGTCGAGCGGGTCCATTGTGACTGATGGTACGTTGGACAGCTCGATCACACCCGGGGAGTATGTATCGTTCGTGGATTTCATCGACGACACGCAGTTGGCCCGATTCGGGCTGCACAACGGTAGGTCCAATCCAACCTCCCAGATCAATTTTCCTGTTACTCGTGTGCATGTCGCTCAATTTCTGTTATAGGCGATCCGGATGACCAGACGTTGATCGACGCCAAATGGGAGTCACTTGCACTTGCGCCTTGTCTCGATCCAGACTTTCCCAATGACTTCTTCCTCTTTTCGGCGGTAAGGACTGTACGCTGCGGAGAATGCGCTTCAGCTGATATATGCACGGCAGGCTGACAATGACTTCCTCACTGAGGACGGCTTTGTGAACGGCGTCCCATATAACGCGGGGATCAATAACGATAATCAGTTCTTGGTCTTCCGACTTACATTGCCCACTGTCCCGGAGAAGACCTTCGACAACGAGTAGTCAGCGGCTGGTGCTGCTCTCGGTGAATACGATGATTTACTGCAGTAGACCATGAATGCGTACACCGAGGCTGGTGCTGGGTGAGGGGCTACGTCTCGCGAATACCATGCTTCCGGGTGCAGTTGCATCTGCGGAGGTTCAGGTCACCAGTGGGTCTGGGGAGTGGCGTTGGAGAAATTATACATCAAATCCCAGTCCTGCATGCTGTCTGCCCCATATCTGATGACGGAGGTGCTGTGGGATAAGTCAACTCGTACTGATCTGAAGCCCATTCAGAACCTTCCAGCGAATTCTCACCACCGGACGTAGCTCCTATGTTCCGCGGATGTGCCTGCAATGCACTGGACACGGTAAGAGTTTACATCCTTTTACGACGTTGGGACTGAGAGCGGCGCATACAACGCGCCGGCCCAGTCACATGTGTAGCTTCCGACTTGCTGAGTGTCATACAATCTACAGACTGTGCCATTGTTCCATCTTCCAAGCATACGTCCCACGTGAGAATCGGTGCCGCCTCGTGCTTGATATGGACCTACTTTCGATTCCTGGAGTACGCGCTTGCCACACATTTGTCAATGCGATAAATGGTCATATAGATGTGAGAGCGTCATTCACCGCGCATTTACCCTGATTGATACGGCTGCCATCATAACCCTTGGAGTCTCCGTTTCGGAGCGAAGCGTTACTGTTCTACACCGGCCGTACCTTTTCGCCGATGTGCAGTCAGCCCACTGTTCGTCAGAAGAAGCTAACTCCAAAGGTGAATATGCATTCGCTGGTCGGTCGGGATGTACTCACGTGCAAAATCCCGATTTTCGCCTCGCTAAAAACGCAATTGGCAAAGTGTAGTCCGGATGAATGGCGCCAATTTTTGAATGATGCATATTTCGGATTGCGTACCTTACAGTCAAAAGCATGTCCATCCAATCGCTTGCAAAAAACTACCGATGACACGCGTGGAAGCACTGAGCTCGTGTACATCTTCGCCCTGAGAAGCATTTCAGAACGAGGGTCACATTGGAGGCGTAGTCGAGCAACAAGCGACCGGTCCAACTTCGTATGTCAGGCGTCATGTCGGCGACAAGACAATTCCGGATGTCCTCTTTTGTACGACTGAGAAAATGTGCTGGAACTCGATGCTCAGGCTTCACGGATGAGAGGGGGGCTTTGAGGTATATAAGTGGGTCTTTCGCCATTCGGTTCCTTCAGGCTTTCGCTCAAACATCCCTGCACTAGCACGCGAATCCTACGCAACTTCTCTGAGTAGGTCCTATTGTTACAGCCATGCAATATATACTCACTACACTGGTAATCTCAGCAACAAATGTCTGCTACAGGCTCCATCAACGCCGCTGGCTTCAACAAGTTCATCGGATCTTTCACCGTTAATGGTGTCAAGAGGAACGTGAGTGGTAACCTCTCCGACAGCATCCAGAGCTGGCAGTGCAGCCAAGCCACGCTCGATTATGAGAGCGTTGGGCACAACACCAGCACGCGCGACTTCTCCGGGACCATCGGCACCGACGAGATCAGCCTCACCTTCACGAACGGTCCGACGATCAAGGGCACGCTCGACCAGAAGCTCACCCTCGCGACTTCGGTCATGGGCTCCGCCACCTGGGAGTCCGACTGAGGTGAGTGTACGTGCCTCAGATCGTCGACAATGCTGACCTGAGTAATGACGTAGTGTTACGCACGTTCTACGGGACGGTAGAAGCGACGTACAAGGGCGTAGGGAGATCGTAATGTCACAAGGGTACTTGGAAAGCACCGTATCTGCACAATCAAGCTTTGTGTGATATGTCGAAATGGATGTGAGGTCGGAATGATCAAGTCACCCCCGTGGTACGGTGTGCGAACGTCAAGCTAGGCAGTATGATGTGTTTAACTCCTAACATATTAAAGTGCGGTCGATGAGACAAATATAACGTAGCGCTCGCGGATAGTGGTGGACCTTGACCACTGGCGGGTAGAGCCGCGAGCTCAGACCTACGAGCCGGCACGCGCAGAGTGGCCACTACTGACAAAGTCAAAATACTGAACCATTAGATCAATGCAAGGTGTAAGTATCGTCATGAAAAGGGACTGACCGAGAATTGGATTGCCACCGGTATGTAGATCGAAAAGCCATCCAGAGGGTAGCGGTGAAAAAGGCAAACACATTGTCTATCCTTCGAACCGGGATCGAACCAGTGACCTTGAGATGCACTTAGGTAACCAATTACAGTCTCACGCTCTTCCAACTGAGCTATCGAAGGCTTCATTTGACACCCCGCTTAAGCATCACTATTACCTCAGCGCAGCTAGACCAGACAGCACGTTTTCGAGAGAGCGCAGCTCGTTTCAGCTCCAGGCTTTCCGGAGACTTGTCCGTCCCTATCGCCATCATTCGGTGTCACGTCGAATGCAGGTGCCGTTGCAAGTCGGAAGACGAGAGGGAGAAGAGCTGCATGCCATCGCAGTACAATGATCCTGAGCAAAGTTGATCGACGGAAACTCGTACGGGCTGCACACCTTACTACGGCAAACATATCGTGGCAGCGCAGTTCTCGCCACTGACAGCATCTGCCTTGACTGCCGGATAGAGTCATGGAAGACGCGCGCATCGGAGGCAGTGTGCCGGGTAGAGTTGCCAGGGGCGGTCTGAGACGCGAGCTCACCTCCATTCGACGGTAACGGTTCATTGAAGAGCTTCCACGAGACTCACCTGCATAATGTCAGACGACTCCTGGTCTATCCTACAACTATATATGTCACCGTGCTGCTCAGCGTCTTTGAAGTGGGCGGCGCAAGCACCTATCCATGCATCAGCGTTTGCCGGAGCATCAGTCGCCAAGGTGGATACTGCAGGGCAACAGCGTAAGCAGTAAGCAATGCTCGCGCCAGGACCAGCGCGTGATGCTGTGTGCGCCTGGTCACCGTCAATTCTGACCAAAGAGGGGCCGGCAGCAACTGGGTCAGTTTTGCGAGTATCGCCGGATGTGCGTGGTGCCAAGGGCCTCTCCCTGCCCTCAGGTAAGAGATTACAAACATTTATACAGCCAGTAATGAAAGCTTATTGCTACCTGGCAGTTGGTTGCAGTTTCCTTGCACAGATTACTTCAGAAGACGTGCAAAGAACAGCCTGCACCAACTGATCTGCGGGCGCACCTTGCCGATGGGTATTTGTCTTGATTATGGCACTCTGCAGACGAAACGCGGACTGCGAGATGGTTGCGTATTGATGCATCAAACGGAGATGCGCGACGATGACCAAGTGTGGCGCCTCGCGATCGGTGGCGGTATGTGGCTGTGGCAGATTGTGTCTCACGATTTCGCTTTATATACGCCCACTATGCATCTCAAAACCTTGAGCTTGCTCCATAGCCCACTTCGTCCACCTGGTTTCTGTTCTTCGTTTCTTCACCTTATTCTCCTTTAATAGCCCCTAGGCTCAAGTTTTCCTACATCGCTGGTCGATTGTAGACTTTACGACGAACTCACTTACCTGACGCTACCTGAAACACGATTATAGTCATGAACTCTATCAAGCTTACCCCCACCGAGGTTCTTCTTCAAGTCGCGAAGTCGCGTCCCTTTGCGACCGCAATTCGCTCCGGGAAGACGGAATGGTCATATGCTGCCCTCTGGCAGCGTGTTCGTGAGTTGGCGAACAAAATTGACGAGCTCGAGACCAGCGGTCGTCCCATCGGCATTTACATGGGGTGAGCTGAATACACACTCGGATGCAGTACCAACATGTACTAACTATCTGTAGTCTCGAGGTTGACTTCGTCGCCGCTGCTCATGCTGTATGGCTGTCTGGCCGCACTGTAGTCTATCTCAACTCCAAGTGGACCCCTGAAGTGCTCCGCGTCATACTTGACCGCTCCAATGCAGGCCTTATCCTGTATGGAGATTGCACGTTCACCGGCGTCGAGCACATCCCCTCTGTGTGCACTTTCGACTTTGTTCCGCGCCAGCCTCCTTCCTTTGTCGGACTTCCCTCCGCTCACGAGTCGGTCGACCGCGTGCCGCTGATCTGCAGTGTCACTCCCACTAGTGGCAGCACCGGTGTCCCGAAGAGCATCGTTTACCCGATGCGTAGGTCTCTCGACGTTCTTACCGAGGAGTCTACGACCTTGCTCAAGCCTCGGGATGGGCAGTGGCTCCGTGGTGGCACGGTATGTCTAGGATTGCCACGAATACAGTAACATTACTGACTGTACTATTCCTAGACCTTCCTTCGTCCCCTCTTCGAGCTCCGCCGCTTTATGTACACTCAGAGCACTCTGTACTTGGACTCGGCGACCTCCGTCGCCGGTCAGTGCGAGAACTTTGCGAACGAGCTTGAGGACGCGTCTAACACGCAGCCGCTTCGCACACACTTCACTCCGGGAGTCTTCAAGGCTTTCGTCGACTACGTCAAGCTGAAGTACGGCGAGAACAAGTCCTGGAGCAGGGTGTACTGGATGGTCATTGGAGGCGAGAACCTGAGCCCCCAGGACCTTGCCATGGCGAAGAGGATCTTCCCTGAAGCCACTCTGGCGTGCAACTATGGTGTAAGTTCGCATGTATTCTTCATCGTTCGTATTGTCCTGATGAATGATCTCATCGTACTTCAGTGCTCCGAGGTTGGTTTTGCCGGTGTCAACCAGCACTATGTCCGCCCCGACGAACCGGTCCCCGAGACGATCACCTTCGACGCCACTCAGGGCTGTGACGACCTCGTTCTCTTGAACGACGACATGGAGGTGGTCCCCCGCACCGAGGGCGCTTCGGGCATCATCGGGATCGTCTCCACGCAGAGCGCGACGCGCTACCTCGGGAACGACGAGGCGACCGCGCACATGTTCCGGCCGTGGGGCGGCGAGCGCATGCTGCTCTACACGGACGACATAGGACACATCGCGAAGGACGGACGCATCGCGATCAAGGGCCGGCGCTCGCGCAACGTCAAGATCAACGGGCTCTTCGTCGACCTCGACTTTGTCGAGCGCGCGCTCGCGCAAGCGTTCAGCCCCGACGCGCCCGGCCACGGCCTTGCCGCGTACAAGCTCGTCAAGTCCTCGAGTGAGAAGATCATCATGTTCTGGACGGGCGAGTCGAATGAGATGGACGTGCTCAAGCGTGTGCGCGAGTCACTCCGTGCGCAGCTCGGCGACAACCTTGCGATGGTTGTCGCGAGCACCCGCCAGCTGCAGGAGATGCCCTATAACGCGAGCTACAAGGTCGACCTCGCCAAACTGCAGACCTTCGCCGATGAGACCCCCGCAGCCAGCGAAGCCGCTGCCTTCGCCCCCGCAAGCGCTGCCAAGAACGCCGTTCAGGAGGTCGCCTCTGCCATCGCAGGCGAGGTCGCCCGCCTCAGCAACGCGCCGGGCCCCGTCCCGACCGACGTCCCGCTCATGCTCGCCGGCCTGAACTCGATCACCGTCGTCCAGCTGAACTTCTGGCTGCAGACACGCTACGACTGGGACGACGACATGGTGCGGCTCTTCGAGGATGACGCGACCGCGGAGGCCATCGCGCGTGATATCGTCGGCGAGGCCGATGAGAGCGCGGGTGCAAGCGACTCGGACGACACGCTCGTTGAGGAGGCACCGGAGGTCGCGGAAATTGCGCGGGCTGTCGCAGCGCAGGTCAAGAGGCTCAGCCGCTCGGACGAGCCGGTGCCCACCGACGTGCCGCTCATGCTCGCCGGCCTCAACTCAATTACGGTTGTCCAGCTCCACTTCTGGCTGCAGTCCACGTACGACTACGAGGAGGACATGAGCCGGCTCTTCGAGGAGGACGTCTCCGCTGAGGTTGTCGCTCGCGACATCGTTGGCGACGCTCCGTCTAGCGAGTCTGAGGATTCGGACTCCGTTGAGGCGCGGTCTGAGTCTGGCGACGTTAGCGACACGGACAGCTCAGAGAAAATGGAGATCGCGTGTGCGATTGCGAAGGAGATCGGTACCTACTGCAGAGCGCTTGGGCCCGTGCCGACGGACGTGCCCCTCGTGATGGCAGGCCTCAACTCCATCACGGCTGTGCAGCTGTACTCGTGGTTGCAGGCAGTGTATGACTACGATGATGAGATGAGCAGGCTACTGGACCACAGCGTCACCGCTGAGGTACTGGCGCAGGACATCCTTGGTGCGTTTCTTGTCAGTTTCAGTCCCATCTTTGATTCTTACCCTGCCACTACAGGTTCATCGCCTGCTTCGTCTGAGGCTCCTGAAACCCCTCAGGACACCATCGAGGTCGTCGTCGAGGTTGCTGATGAGAACATCCCCTCGATCAGCCTTGACGAGGAGAACTCCCCCAGCTCTGCGTCTCTGGCTGAGGTCGAGGTGACCATTACTTCTGAGCCCGAGCCCAAGTCGCCTGCTCCTACCCGTCGCACTCGTCTCATGCCTAAGGCACCTCTCTCTGTCAAGGTCTACCCTACTCCCGAGGAAGTCCCCCTGCCAGAGGCACCAATGCCATCATCCACCGCCAAGTACCTCACAGCAGAGGCCGTCCTCGATAGCAGCATGCCGGCTGCGGAATCTCTGTCTGGCAAGAAGGCAGGATTGGTATACGGATTGTTGGCACTTGGCCTACTCGGCTCCCCTCACTCGCCGACCTTCCACCTCGCGCAAGCTCAACAGGCGCTGTCGCCCCGTGCTCCCGCCTCCGCGCACACACCGGTCTTCTCTCCCTGGCTGGACACTGTCCGCTACCCTGCCATGGAGGCTATCCAGTCGCCATGGGTGGCGGATGCCCCCCACCGCAGCATCGACAGCGTCCTCTTCCCGCAATCGCCACGCGTTTTCTGATGACCTCATGGGTTCACGCTTGTTTATGACTATCAGGTATAACGTTCGTCACGACACGCTCTTTACGACATGCTCCTTTTACGACTTGAGCCTAGGGCTGGACCCTTTTCACGAGTAGACACGAAATAATGTACAGAAACCTTGCACATAATATCTAATAAATAACGAAGAGGGCTAAATTAAAACATCGCGCGATGATTGCAGTTCTCCGTATCGAAGGTCGATGATGCGAAAACTCCCGGTTCGTGTGTAGTAGAACGCTATGTGTACTGCCACCTGGTGGCTATCGCAGTCGGGACCCCAGTGGTCATCTTTCGACTCAATGTCAGAAGTCAGGAAGAGGTTGGGATGGTGTCTTGACCTGCGTAACGGAGGTTGGGTACATACAAAGATAAGACTACGGAGAATTCCTGAGGCACTATTGCCGCTGCCGCTGCCACCGCCACCGCCACGTGTAGCACTGGAACCGTGACGTATGTAACATGTGGTGACATCTTCTGAGACGCGTGACATCACATCCGGCCGTGCAAAGTCCGTGTCACGCTCGTTCTCGGGATCCCGGATTCGACTTTCTGTGTCGTCGGACCCCATCTGCTACTGGACGGGATGTCTGGGTTTGATGCTGCTCGGAACGGGCGCAGTGCTCACGCAAAAGCTGTCTTGGGTCCGGAGTTGTATGCGCGACTAGCGGATACGAAGGTCTTGTTGGTCGGTGCCGGAGGGATCGGTTGTGAACTGTGTACGCTGGCTTTCTTCTTCATACTGGCTCTTAAGGTGAACTGAACTGTGAATCTCTATTTTATCGCTGCTCGGTGCTCGGTGAATCATATGTCGCACCCCGGCGCTTTCGTTGCACCCACATGCATGCACAACTCCTGGAACCTCCTATAGTGAAGAACATCGTCCTGACTGGTTTTGGGCATATAACGCTATTGGACCTGGACACAATCGACCTATCCAACCTAAACCGTCAATTTCTGTTCAGGAAAAAAGACGTAAAGCAGAGTAAAGCTATGGTAAGTGCTCCAGGCCTCTGTCGTGGCACCGGAGCCACTGCGCTGTCCTTAGAGTCAGTGAGTAGAAATAGTGATTTACTCTGGGTTCTAGGTAGCCGCCAAAACTGCGTCTGCATTCAATCCAAATGTCAAGATTACGCCGATACATGGAAACATCAAAGAGCCACATTTTGACATAGCGTGGTTCAAGCAGTTCGACATCGTGATGAACGCGCTGGACAACCTTGGTCGGTATCATTTACTGTGAACGCTTGAGAATACTCCTACAACCAGTCTCGTCTGTGCATGTTACTCCCCACTGTCACTCATAAATGGTATCGGTGCTAACGTCTTGCCTCAACCAGATGCGCGCAGACATGTCAACAAGATGTGTATGGCAGCGAATGTACCTCTGGTTGAGTCTGGAACTGCTGGCTATTTGGGACAAGTACAGCCTATCCTCAAGGTATGTGTTGTAGCCTTACGTCTGTAGTGGCTGGAGAGGTGCTCTTTGAATGTATAATCGACGCATATACTGATTTTCACCGCATCCTTAAGGATCGTACTGAATGCTTTGACTGCGTGCCAAAACCGACCCCCAAAACGTTCCCCGTTTGCACCATCCGCTCGACACCATCACAGCCCATCCATTGCATCGTATGGGCGAAGAGCTATCTTCTACCGTACGTCTCCCCAGTGTTGTCGCACTCTATCCTGACCTATGTGACCGGCGATTTGTTCGCACAGGCAATTATTTGGTGAAGATGAAGATACTGGTGGTGAATTGGACGAAGCGGAGAAGCAGGGCGAGAATGGTACGTGTGATTTTGACACACTGATTAGTGTCGAGGTGCGAGCTTCCTGCGTCTGCTTACATCATCTGGTACGCACAGCACAAGAAATTGCAGCCTTACGAAAGGAGCAGACCGCGTTCAAAGCCGTCCGTGCCGCCCTGCGTTCATCCGAGTCGCAGGGGCAGGGCCCAAGCGCTGCAAAAATGGTCTTTGACAAGGTGCATCCGAGTTCTTATCCCATTGCCCACATGCACTTATCCTGGCACAGGTCTTCCAATCCGACATCCTTAACCTTCTGAGCATGGAAGACATGTGGTGCACGCGTGCACCGCCGACGCCACTCGACTTTGACGCCATCGTAAATCATAGCTTTGTGCTTCAAAAGCGAGCCGATGCAGGAAGCCCAAACGGTGTCCACACGAATGGACAAACATCGAATGGCGCGAGTGCGGCCGATGCTAGTAACGCCACACAGGAGAACGGCGCCAACGGTGCTTCTTCCTCTATGGCTGGAGCGAGTTCAAGTTCTGCTGCCAAGCTTAAGGACCAGAAGTCTTTGTCGCTCAAAGACAGCTTGGAACTTTTTGTGTCCAGGTATGTGGCGTGCGCTGCATTGTCTCTCCAAACTTCCTATACTCAGTCGTATGCGCATTGGTAGTACGGAGCGCCTGGCTGCGCGCGTGCGGGCAGGTGAAGATACAATATCATTCGACAAGGATGATGACGATACGCTGGATTTTGTAACTGCTGCCGCGAATCTCCGATCCGCGGCTTACGGAATTCCCGGCAAGAGTCGATGGGAGGTAAAGGGTGAGCGGAGGCCCGGCATTGTTTTTTGTTCTGCATGTTGACAATGATCGATCCTAGAAATGGCAGGCAACATCATCCCCGCAATTGCGACGACGAATGCCATCATCGCCGGTCTCATCGTCCTCCAAGCGCTGCACCTCCTGCGCAAATCCTACAATGCCTTGCGCAACGTTCACGTGCAATTCCGACCCAACCTACCGCTAAGCACCATCCGGACAAGTCTACCGAATCCAAATTGCGGCGTCTGCAGGGACGCGTATACAGAAATTCAATGTGACCCCTTTCGGGTAACCCTCAGCGAGGTAGTCGAGGGCATCCTCGGCTCGGGCGAAGGCGACGAGGATGGGACCGGCAGTAGAGAGGTCAGCGTGTACGAAGGGCAGCGCGTGCTGAGCGACCCGGATTGGGACGACAACAACGAACGGACGCTCGAGAGCCTCAACGTCACCAGGGGCAAGTTCTTGACCATCGTTGACGAGGACGGAGAGTGGGGCACAATCCAAGTGGGCGTCGGTGTCTTACCGTGAGTCTGGAATGTCACCCTCTGTTTCGCTGTCCGTGCTAAATTGTACTTGTAGACTCAACCATCCAGTAGACGGCCCGGCTCTGATTCTCCCGGCACCTCTCCCGAAGCCCCCACGGAAACCGAAGCCGTCCACCCCCACATCCGCCCCGGTTGAGCCGCCCACCTCCGTCAAACGTCCTGCTCCGGACGACGACGACGACATCGTGCCGTTAGCTAAGCGACCACGCACAAACGACGACATTGTGTCGTTAGCTAAGCGTTCGCGCACGAACGGCGACCTCGACAAGTCCGACCTGGTGACACCGAGCAAGAAGCGGAAGTTGGACGAAGACGGCCTGCTGTTGCTAGAAACAGCGGACGAGACGTTGGAAGACGTCGAGGTGATTGAGATTGAGTAGACTGAGTAGCTCCAGCGGTCACCGGCCTACGGTGCATGCGCACTTGTTAATTTTTTACTGTACGATCACGTCACATTGCTTTCGATGTCAGACTAGCTTTTGTCCATACTGTATGGAAGCCAATCCGATGGTTTCGTATCTAATTCTCCCAGAAATATACATCAAGAAACTAGGTAGATATGTTTCACGTCTATGTAGCAGGCTCTATCTCTAAATCACTGCTATCGTCTAGATTCACAAACTTCACCGGCACGGAGGCCGTCCCTTCATCCTCGCTATCTGACGCAGGGAAGTTCAGCGGCGAGTTCTCCCGCTCGGGACTATGTCTGCTTCCTTGGAACAGGGAGCTTGGTGGCTCGACCAGGGTGCGCTGCGGACGCTGCACGCAGCTGATCTTCTTGCCCGGCCTTGGCCCTAGTTCGATGTTTCTCGTTGACTGTAGCGCCGCCAGCGCATCAAGCTAAGAGGCATCAGCAGTGAAGTACAAAACAGTCCGCAAAACGGCCTACCTTGCCCTTGACGTTGGGATCCGTCGACCGCTTCCCATCCTTTGCCGTAGGATCGAAGCCAAGCTGCCTGATGAGTTCCGCCGAGTACACGTTCTTCTTCGGCCTCTCATCCTCTTCCTCGCTCTCTTCTGAGTCCAGGCTCACCAATTGAATGTCCTTAGCGTCTGAGGCCTTGCCCTTGCCCTTAGCCTTTCCCTCTACTCCCTTACCGCTCTCGGACTGCTGTGCGTGCTTAACGAACTCCCTCGCCTTCGCGAGCGCTTTCGTCCCCTCCTTGTCCCGCTGGAGGAGCTTGCGCAGAGCAAGGTCGGTGTCCTTGGACGACAGTTTCCGCGCGGCTTTTGCCTGCGCATCCCGCCCGACAGTCTCCGAGACGTACAAGCTTCGGGGGTCGCTGCCGTTCGAGACGATGTGCCCCGACACGACGTACGTCGACCCGACCCCGGAGTCCTCTGGTGTCAGGCCCCATTTGCGAGCCGGGTCATATGCGGGCTTCTTTTTGGCTTGTGTAGTCATTCCGGATGTCCTTCATCCGACAGTCGCAAATCAGAGGGGTGGAACAAAGAGGCAACGTGCAACTCACCCGACAGAGAACTCTGCACGGCCTGCTCGTTGTCTCTGCACCGCATGTTGCATGTGCCATTCGCAGACATCGGACACGCGCTTGTCGCACCACCCGCCACAGACCTTGCCATCGCGCTTGACCACGTTGCACATGCCCAGATCTTGTGCATGCCCGATCACCAATATGGACCCGACCGACTCTGGCGTAATGGCTAGGATATTGTCAGTCGGATGAGGGACGTCACCCGATCGCTGTAGTCCTCATTAGCAATGCCGCACTAGAGGGACACCGAAGTCTCATACCTGGAACGGCTTGAGGATCCTGGGATTGAGTAGCGCGACGACCGCGCCTTCCTTGAGCTTGGAAATCTTCTCAAACGCACCGCGGCTCCCGCCCTTGTACAACTTCTCCTTCCTGCCGTCAGGATACGCCACGACATCGTACCCGTCGGACTCAAACAGGAGGAGCGAGAGGAAGGCATCGCCGCGGATTGCAGCTTGTCCACCAGTCGTAGACGACGAGCGCATGCGACATCCGAAGTCGACCAGCTTGAGATTGACATATCGCTTTCCGCTAGGTTTGTTCGTCTCTGCTTCGGCCTTGCCCTTGCCCTTGCCCTTGTAGGGGTTGGGCCTAGGGGGGTTCGTTGACTTATTCGGAGACAGCTCCAATTGGTCCATCGTATTCTCGTCGTCCTGTGTAGCATTCTCCTCCCGGCCGGTGCCTACGGGCGCCTGACTATACTTCAGAGGCCCTCGCTCCGCCACGACTGCGATGGTAAGCCAGTCTCCACCTACAGGCACATCGTAGCCCTGCTTATTGGGCAGGAGGCGAATGACGGAATACAGCTTTGAGGGCGAGAGGTAGTATCGACCTCGTAGATGCTCTTGGACGGTTTCATGTTCGACCTCGCGTGACGACAGACGGATTCCTGAGTTGGGCTCAAGCTTCTCGAAATGGGGATCGTCAAAAGGCGCCTTGTGTTCCACCGGCCCAGGGAGCAGTTCCTCCACAAGGGCTAGACGGTCATCACGCTCCGGCACAGGTCTCTCGAAGTGGGCTGGCTTCTCTGTGAAGTCAGATGAGCGGGTCACTGCTTCTGCGGGTGTGACTCGGCTGGAAGAAGCGTGTGCGCTGGCCAACTTCTTCAAAACGGTCGAAGGTGGTTGCTCTACGGTAGAGACATGGGGAGATGGGGCGTGTGCTTTACTGCTCCGCGAGGCTACAATTGACGGGGGAAGCTTCCTTGAACTTGATGAACTTCCGGTGGAAGCCGCCTGAGCTGCACGACGACCGGGCTCATGCCCTGTCTTCCGTTTCTCTTATTCAGAGAAATGTAAGTGTGTTGAGTACATCATGCTATGTCAATAATATCTCACTCGGAGATGGAGTAGCTGGAGCCAAAACAGAGGCTTGTCGTTTCTTCCTCTTTGGAGTTCCTGGCGCGGGATTGTGTGGCGTGTCTCCCGGCAGATCGACTAGCTGAGACTGCAGAAGGGCGATCTGCTTTCTGATTTCAGCTTGTTCCCTTCGTTCAAGTTCCTGTCTGTTTGTGGAAGACTCCATCTTAACCAGATTGCAGGATGCAAGGGATTGAAGCCGACAACGAGTTGCTGGGAGTGCGAGCAGCGACGTGTCCGAGTCTCAGACGCGCGTGTGGCAACTCAAACGCGTCGGTGGCACGCGTTGTTTGGTCGTGCTTGGGCGTCTCATTGTGGCCACGCCAAAGTTTCTCCAGTCCGACTTGTATCATCTTGTGCTTGGTCCCCGTTCTGACGAGTCCTATAATACTTCTGGGCGTAATTGACTCTTATTTAAAGCTTTTGATCCGCTGGGAACCGCAGCCCGTGAGAGGAACATTCTGGGCTTGGAGATACTCAGCTTTTGCCTAAGACAAGGAAAACCTAGCTTTGGTCCCGTGGTTGCGACGGAAGCCAAGACATGAGAAACGATATGTACAACATCAAAATTTTATTTAACCAGATGCAGCCAGACATCGACGAAACTGGTTATCCTGAGCGAGGGCCCGAAAGCGGGTTCCGAATCTGAATTTGTTCAAGGGCCACAATTATACACAAAGTCATACTTTCTCCTTCACCCTGCTGGACCAGGAAAGTACAAAAAGGTGCACGACTCGCCCTCGCATGTTCGGTGTCCCTCTCCTCTCTGCTCTCCCTCTACGGGACCCAAATAGGACCCGTCCTCGATCGCCGCCACAGCAAGACGAACACCCTTAGGCTCGCCTCCGCTATCAAGACCAATCGGCCTACTCACCCTAGCAAATTCTCTTTTCGGGTCTTCTCTCTCGCCCAGAGCCATGCCAAAGACTAAGTTGCCCAGCACGCCGCGTCGTCGAGTTCGGTTCCGGACACCGTCACCGCTGGCGTCTACGAACGATATGGCAGTACCCTCCATGCTCCTCTCACCGCAGCGCTTGGCTGGTCTTCGCTCTATCTCTCGAGAATCTGGTGGGCCTGTAACTAGCGGAGTGTCCCCGCCAGCTACGCCACGCACGCCACGGCGCCTCGCGCGTCTGAACCCCCCCCCTGAGCGCTCTGACGGACCAAGCGCTGCCGATCTTCATCTTATGGCCTTGGGGTTGCCGACCGGCAGGACCGGCCTCACCCCCTCCATCAACCGGATTTCCGTTGGGCCCTTAAGCCCTCGCCCGCCTCTCCCCAGTCTCAGGCGCACGGAAGGTCGTCGCCCCCCTCTCTCAGGCAAGATTGGTGAGATTGCGCGGGAGTACGACCGCATACGCCGCGAGCACGGTTTCCGCTCGCCCAGTCCCGAGACGGCGGCAAGGCGGCTCAAGGCCGAGAAGCGGGAGGCTAAGAAGGAGCGCAAGATGCTCGAGAGGCAGATACGCAAGAAGCAGCTCATCAAGCTCCTGCTGCGGAAGAGGCGTGAGGACGCTGAGCGCGCCGAAATCGAGCGCGAACTTGCTAGAGGGACGTCGGAGTCACCCGTGGTAGTCGGTTTTCCCGAGGCCGTTGATGCAGACGCGGTTGAGGATGCCCCTGCGCCACTCGAGGCCGGTGTCTTGCCCAAGCGCCTAACGAGGGGGGAGAAAAAGGCTCGCATGGGTATGTCTTTGTCTTCCATAACTGAAAGAGGTGTTGAGCGCGATGCAGAATTTTGGCTGAGATCTGTACCTACGGGACAAGAGGCTCGATCCGAACATACCCAGACGACTGCTGGAACATCAGTCCAAGACTCTCAACCTGAGTTCATACAAGGATCATCCAAGGGAAACGTCAGGTGGCGTTAATTTCTGTGGTCTCATCTCAAATGCGGCGGATGCTGTGCGTTCTACTGTTCCATCTTTGTATCTCTTCACACCATGCACCTCTATGCGCCGAATATTGTCTGCTTCTCTCCGGGCGGAATGTGCTAGTCATCCTAGACTGGGTATATTAGTTACGCCATACATGCAATCCAATTCTGGCACAACTACGCCCAGCACCATAGGTGCATCTGCATGAAGCTGTTCTACTGCCACACTGTGTACCGATCGAGACACATTAAGGACTTCCATTAGACCATCAACTGCTCCAATAGGCTATCATTAACTGTTTTGCTCGGCGACTGTTGATCCTTGCACTGTGATGCATTGTTGACTGGAGGTCCACGCGAAATCTTCAATCTCAGTTGCCGTCTAATCAGGGCTGCATAGGCTCGTAATCTTACATGATGAATGTATCGCACCTAATGCGGGTTGGTTCGATACTGTTCGTCAACCAGGTGTGTAACCAACATTGATGCTCTCGCTAGAAACGACACACTCTCTCTATATCACCGTAACGTCAGGTCCTGGAGTGCGAACATACTGATACATCTGTATAGACAGAGAGCGAGCCCCTGATGTTGCAGACTCCTGCCTGATCTCCGTCTTATTATTCAATGTTTCCGGAGGCTGCACACCGAACTTATATGAGACAGTTGTGGTATTCAGAACTATGAAGCGTATAGACATGCATATCCTTTCGGCAATGTTTTCTTTCCAAATTCCAATGAACCACCCTTGCTATTCAATGTATTATAGGTCTCGTACGTGTCTTTCTGTGGAATAGTGGCAGCCTTCAGATGTTTCAGTCTCGACAAGAACAGGATGTCTAGCCAGTAAGTCACCGAGAGGGTGTATTTTTGGTTTCATTTCAATACTCAAAATGATTGAATCTCGGCAAGCTCAGAGAGGATGATTGAGATGACAACAGTCATACGTACATCGCCCCATTACATCTTGACTACTTGATGGACCTAGTCACACACTCGCTACATGAACATCTCGACTGCTCGATGGACCTAGTCATACACTCGTCACAGACTATACCGGAACAAGAACGTGGTTGCCCAGCCAATTCACACGTCTCCCTTGATGATATCCGCGGCTGATCATGGTCAGAACAGAAGTGTGTAACTCTGGAAGCTAACCTACCTTGCTCTGCCAGACCATAAGCCAAAGCTGTAGACGTGTCACACCGTCAGATCCATGTCAAGAAGACGATAAAATAGCACACCTTGAGTATGACTTCCAACATGGAGTGGTATGACAGAGAGATCGACGACACGGATATTAGTAGTCTTGTGGACCTGGGTCCACCGCATTGATCAGGTTTAATGTAGGTGCACGCCGGATGCAGCATACCTTGAGCTTCGAGTCTACCACTCCGCCATCTTCCAGAGGAAGCATGGAACAAGATCCAACTGTGTCTATCGATGTGCAATACGCTGTTAGCTACACGTCAAGCGTAGCGAAACCAACGCACGGAATGTTGTTCCTATGGAGTTCTTGACCCATTCTGCGACAGGGTCAGCTGGGAACGCCAATTCACTTCGGTGAACATCCAAACACACCGGCAATCTGCTCATCTGTCTCTACTTTAAAGCCGGGCCAAACCTCTTCTGCATCGCGACATCAATAGGATGGCCAGGGATACATTACAATCACTGACCAGACAAGAGAGCCTTCAGCGGTTCGGTCTTAGCAAGGCGTCTGTTGAACTTCACGAGTTCAACCAGGGACGCAAGGTCTGCAAGATATTTCCATGAGCGCCCACTTTAAGTGCAAGACGATGAAGCTTACCATACGGCTGTTCGAAGACCCGAGGATCAATCACTGGCTGACTGAGGGGATCTGATGAACCAATGTGCTGATGCCAATATTAAAAAATATCCTCCTCTCTTAGCCTTGGAGCTGAGCGAGCTTACAATCGTTCCTCGAGAGAAAGGGGTATTGAGGGCAAATACCAGTGACAGATGCTTCTTCTGTGGATCAAGGACCGCTGACAATGGATAATAAGTTACAGTACATTTTGCCTCACACCTGGACGAGCGCACCTGGACGGAATATGGCGCCTGGTGCGATGATTATTTCGAGGCTCGGGACTTTATCCTGAATATGCTTTAGTTGAATCTCATACTGCTTGCGGAGACCACTCGGTAGGGTTTCAAATTGACAGATACATCTTCCACGAGTAAATGAGCTCAGAAGATACATCCTACCGTGATGCGGAACGTCGGATGCATCCAACCAAGAATAACCAAAATAACAAATTACACAGTCCCAGGATCGAACCCAAGACCTTACAATATTAACACATGAAAAAACCAACACATTATACCACCACACCATAACACCATAGTTAGAGCAGTATAAGCTATAGTATAGATACCCTCCTACCTCTG
Source organism: Obba rivulosa (assembly GCA_001687445.1). Taxonomy (NCBI): domain Eukaryota; kingdom Fungi; phylum Basidiomycota; class Agaricomycetes; order Polyporales; family Gelatoporiaceae; genus Obba; species Obba rivulosa. The sequence continues at coordinate 198 of KV722612.1, read as the reverse complement.
GGCTTTTAAGTCGAACATTATACCCTAGTAGTTATCTAAGAAACATAATACCACCTGTAACCATATCAGTAATAGATCTGTGTTGATAGAAAACAAAGCATCTACATAGTAATAAGTATAGAAAGAAGTAATGTTCAGTAAGCATAAAAAGCAAGGATGATGTATTAAAGTCACAAAGGCAAAAACACAGTTAAGTGT
>KV722611.1:0-34187 GCA_001687445.1 Obba rivulosa | reverse complement strand
AAGTACTCGGTGACCAAGGGCGAGCGATCAGCATGTTTGCTGAAAGATGTACTTAGCAGGTGTCATACTCCGGGGCGGATAATCAAATTTGGTACCTCGCAGAACACTCCATCAAAACAGCAGAAGTCGAGGAGACGCAGAGAATATTCCAGTACTTGTCCGATAATTCCTAGTTTATAACGGGCATCTCCTAACACCACAGAGATATGCTCTAACATAGATGATTCGGAACAGTTGATGCATACGAGATGATTACATGCATATCCTCAAAGCTCAACAAGCGTACAGTCCAGCATAACGAATTATGAGTGCGACTTAGATGCATTTTATGAACCGACTTTGTAGCTTACGGATGGTGTAAACCAAGGGAATCCGAAGGCGAACAGTTCGGTGATGGAGGAACACACCGATTTGGTAGAGAGCCAAATAGAGACAAAGCCGATGACCCTCAAGCGCCCAGCGCGCCTCTTGCGAAAAAGTGGCTCGACAGCTTGTACGTCTCATACTGATATCGGAGGGCCTAACTACCTCCTACTACCATGGATTGCTCTTGCTTTCACGGTTCGACTTGCACGTATTTTTCCTCTGACACCATGGATTCTCTGCGCGTTCCTGAGGCAGTCACTACGGTGCATCGGGCGTGCGATGTAGAACAGTGGTGATTGGTTCCATATGGTAGCATCGGCTGATTATATACCTCCAGAACGCTCGACGATGGTCGACGATTTCTATCAAAAACGCACTATGTACAGAATCTGGTGTTGTAGTGAATCAAAAGTCAGACTGGCCGTGGGCCGTGGTATCAAGAGAAGAGCAGGACCAAGAGCAAGGGGGCGTCAAGTCAACATGCACAATGTCATCCCATTCTGCCCTGTCCGTCGCAAAGTTCCTGCTCGTGAGCTAGCCTGCGCCTGAAACAAGGTATGAGCGACACCCTTGTAACATCTAGATACCGGTTACTCACCTGTTTGGCCTGCTTCTTGAACTTAGGCGGCGCTCTTCCCGTCCATAGTACAGTGTAAGTATGCCTTGAAGGCGTCTTCACCACCCGCCTTCATGTCAGCGTCCACATTGCCCTCGATGATATGCTCAATGCACTGGATTTGTGCGTCTCCTGTGCTCTTCACACCCTGATCATGGAGTGGAGCAAACACGCGGAGAAGCTTCCGCGAAGAGCGACGTTTGACGGGCATGTCGTCTTCGTCAAGAAGTGAATACGCACAAGAGACCGCGACATGCATGGCTGTGCCGAACATCCGTATGACATTCGTGTCCTCGGGTTCGTCGAGATCAGTGAATGGTGCCATCGCGTACGTCTTCATCCTCCATCCTTCTACTCTTTCCACCTGCTCCGGTATGCATTGGTCACTATGGTTGTCATGCTTTGCGAGTGCCCCGTCCTGCTGTCCGGCAGTCTTGGCGAGGCTGACTCGATAGCTCGTCGACCACAGGGCCAGTCTAGACCCCGTGGTGGCAAGAGAGGAGGTAGAGTCTGTCGATGCGCGGGATGAGTTCCAGTAGTGGGGCGTAAAGGCAGCAGAAGATAGTTTGGACGTTGTGGAGTGAGATGAAGTGTTTTGACGAAACGAGGCGTGGCTGGGGCTGGGAGTGGTGCATGGGTTTCTAGCGTGTGGCATTGAGCCGCCGGAGGACTATGGACATGTCAGAGGCTCACTCTTCAGCGTGACTCATGGAAGAGACACTAACGTAGTGGTTGTGCTCGCTCTGGTTGTGGTCCGTGATCACCGTGTTGTTGAGGGTGTTCAGCGATGCGAGTGTGGCTCTAGTCTCGCAGTTGTCGACTTCGTCGCTCGGCATCAAGAAGTATGGGGGTTGTACTGTCGAATATGCTGCCATTTTCTAGCTGGGTTATGTCTCAATGTCTTTGGCTGAGGGGACAAATGATGGAATAGTATGGAGTTGGTTAGGAAGTGTGGCAGGGATAACCGCGACCAGCGTGGCCCATTTTATGCTGAGTACCACGTGATCGCGAATGCCCGTATCTCTTCCCGGCTCCCGAACGCTTGATCATGGAGATTGCTCCTAAACAGCTAATGGATAGAACAGCAGCGTTTTGCGTTGTCCAGTGAGTTCAAGAGCTACGGTACTAATGTGCGGTAACAGCGAAGACCTGCTTGTACTTATTCGTCGAAGTATCATTCAAATAACAAATGTTCAATCCGTGGATTAATAGATTGTTGATGTGGGATCGTCCTTCTTTGTCTAAGATCGTGTTAAGATCCAGTAAAGTTCAGAGCGATTTGGGTAGCAAGCCGAGCGCCAATATCAATGAAATGACTGCTCGTGAATGTGTACAGAAGCGACGATCAAGTATAGCGTTATGTATCTGCATCTAAATCGATGATCTTACACGACACTTTGCATACTTCTACTACCGGGCCATGTCGCGGAATCTGTCGCTGTACTGGACCCTTTACAGTAGGAATTCGTTGAATGAACTGCTGCTTCCCGGGTTCCAACAGTACCCGAGCTGAAAAGAATTGCACTCTGATTTTGAGTCACTGTATGAGTATTCCATGCGCTCCGTGTGACCACCCGAAACACGATGAGCTGAGGCGACAAGCACTAGACGTCATAGTTATTATTAGGTTTCTCTGCATCCATGTATTTCGGGATCTCTTACCGTGAACTTGCCCCATATTTGAGCGAATCCGATGGAAGTCGGACTTCTGCGCACGTAGGGGATGAGAAACATAATGCCACACAAACTGTACGGAATAGCAGATTCAATCGTAATTGCCATGACGCCCGTGTACAATTTGGCGGTGTCGTTTCCAAGGGACTCTCGGACCCATTTGGATATGTAGAGTAGCCGTCCACAGATGAGCATGGTAACGAGCAGATTGAGGCCGATTGCCATGGAGTAGAAGGGAATTCCGAAGTCAATCGCCTTCCCTGAGAAGAAGTTGCCGCTGGGAACTCCAGATTCGACTAACACGAGAATGCCAAGGGCTAAAACAAGTGACATGAGGCATGGGATTATAGATGGAGTTCGACTCACGTACCGAAATTCACAAGATATATGATAGTTGGCAGTAAAATTATTAAAAAGTTGGAACTCCAGATAACGTAGCAACGGAAGACCTAGCATGATAGGATGTGTAAAGTACAAAATGTCAAATTTTGAAAGACATACCAAGAGTGCATCTCCCAAAAAAATAAGGACGATAGAGGCTGCTGTACCCAGGGTTTCGTACCATACTGACTCTTCCCGAGCAATAAATGCAGGAACACCTCCTGGCCGGCCGCGAAAGGTAATCCACATTTGTTGACCCCAGACTGCATTCGTCGAGATATCGATTGTCAAAAGTATTAGTAGTGCTGTGCTGTATATTACGAAGAATCTGTCGCTCTTTCGTCGCTCTGATCGAGGCATCTTGAAGACGGAATACACTGTCATGTAATACAACGAGAGCTCCACCCCTGCAGGGCCATGTCCATTAAGTATAGTGAGTTGAAGCATGAGTCAGTACGGTTGTGTCGCCTTACCGTACAGGATGCCGCTCAAGTAATTGGCAGCATAGAAGGAATTCTCCAGAGTGCTAGTTGACGCCATATCGACACATGTATTCTTTGAACAGGCCTTCAAGGATTGGCAAGGGAACAGAGCGTTTCAGGTGTGTGAGAACTAGAGGCACTGGGGACGGTATATGCACTGGTGAAGAACCTTTTGTTCGCGTTTCCAGCGCCACGTGGAGCTAATATACGCCGATCCTGACAACTGTCGCCCGAGGATATGCAGCGTGTGAAGTGTCTGAGAGGACCCTCTTCGAATTACTTCGGGGGAAGGCTAAGAGAGCGAATGGATCCAAGACTTTCTATCAGAGCACTCATGTGCGTAATTCTAAGCTGAAAAATATCAACATCCTAGGATCTGTGTCATCATTGCATCACGCGCAGTCAGACGGCAAGAGCACCAGATCTTTCTGGTCCATCTTTACCCATTTGAGCTTCCGCACGTTCGAAATCGCGGGAGTGACTCTCGGAACTGTCGATTTTAGTCGACATGTGTGATACGCGGTCAGGTACGCTCACTTGAATGCTCCTCACGAACTGGATCTAAGACGGCATCGGGAACCAGGCCAATGGAAGAGCAATTCTATTCTGCATTGCTATGTACTTCTGAAAGGCCGCATAAACGCTCCCATAAAACGACATCTCGCAGCAGGGTGTAAAAGGGTCCCCAATTTATGGGGGTAGCTCATCTACATTTAAACCAGTCATCAGGTAAATGCACGGAACTATCGCTCATGATGTTTAGCGTAAGTGATGCCAGCCGAAAATTTATCCCCCGGTTTCGGACATTGTTCCCGTTTGGGTTAAAGACCTGCATAATAGGATCAGCGGGGAAGACGTATCGGCAAAGGACTGGCTGAATTAGCTCAGGTAGATGGTGCCGTGTCAACGTTCCTGGATTCTTTCATTCGCTACGGTCCGGAGAGGCGTCAAGGCGTAGAACATAGAATCGTGAGGAGAGAGTATCATGGATACGGAGTCATCAAGCTCGAACATAAAGCATAAGTATAGATCGCGTAGATTTAGTGGCATCAGGGGCGACAGAATTGAGACCGGGCTGCGAAAGTCACGTCGCGCGATGTCTGAGTAAAATAAGAGCAGGGATGGGCGCTGGCACCACCAAGTGAAACGTTCGCACGACCACGGTGCAATGCGCGCTCAATTCATGTTCGGTATTGCCTGTCATGACATGATAGCTCAACCTGCGGCTATGCAGAACGTTAAACCGAACGTCGAATCGTTGTGGTCGGCGTTGCTCTGGGACCTGGGACTCCTCGGGCGAGGTCCGCAACTAGCTCCTCTTTCTGTCAGAACTGTCGCTTCATGTTATGGGCCCCTTTCAATCTTTTTGACTATCTTCGCCGGCTCATGAGAGCATATTTTTAGCATCGGTACCGCGGCGTGCAGCAACAGCCGTGCAAATCTGAGCAGCCGGCGCTGGCACCGCGTGACAGAGAAAATTATATATGAGGGTCAATTGCAGACGAGTGTAAGGTGAAACAGACATTCCTGGTGCTCGTCCTGTATGTCCAAGTTCATCCTGTTCATTCTTTGCATCCTTTGCTCCGTGGCGGTTACCGCTGCCACACCGGCTCACACAAGTCACACAAATGAGGAGGGTATGTCACCAGGGATTAGTGTAACACCTTGGGCTGCTAATAACATGACGTGCACATGTCTTAGCCGAACGCTACGATACCAGATTCTTTTTAACAGACGAGGCAATAACTCCGACGCCATCAGAGGTCAGTCCCCAGTCATAATTAGCATGGGTCCGAAGCTGAACATGACCCTCGAAAGTAAACTATGAAAGGAGGATTTACGACGACTAAGTAAACGCGGGCCCGTAGTCAGAAAGAAAGCCCATCGAAGATACATATTGATCTCGTTCTGGTTATAATACGAGTCATTGCTTTCACGGATTCTAAGAATGCGACATTCTGAGAATTAAAATAAGATGAGAGCTTACCAAAAATGTTCATCAGATTCAACGCTGATAGCCGGGTATGAAATTGTGGAGGTCAGCGCGGAAATGTTCTACCGCCCTCCGAACTCCAGAACGGTGATTTTCTGTCAACAGTTGTCTCATCGCTGTCTTTTCCGTGATGTATCGGCCTCCGCGGAACATTACGGCCGTTTTCATATCGATAGGTGCCTCTGCAGAAAACTATGTACAGGCGGAGTTCTCAGCGGGACGTCAACAATAGAAGCCCATTGGTTGAAGGCGTACTGGTCGATGTACGGCGTCGATGCCATGCTCGGCGCCGTCAGGTGTATCTTTTGCACGGCACGTGCCTATTGATATGAAAACGGCTGTATGACTGATTCAGCTCGTTCAGATGAAGATACGATGTTCTGGAACTAATATTAGAATGTAAGGTGCCGAAAATAGAGAGATCTTGTTTTGGCTTCTTGTATCATCTCTGATAGGACCTGAGATATATGGAAAGCGTTCCCATGCGGCGTACCACTTGCCTTCCCGTCCTGAACACGAAAGATGGGCTGCCAATGTGAAGGACCAGATACGCCAATTCGAACTCACAGTTTCCCTCATCCTCCACGGCGAAGCCTGCCTTGATGGTGTGCACCCTCGTCACAACGTGAGCCATCACTGTCACTCCCCCTGGCCCCACAATCATGGAGGCACGCAATCCCTCGATGCCTTAAACTAAGATAACAAGTGGAACGAACAAAAACGTCAGGTCGAACGAATTCTCTCGAAGCAATTCCAGAACAGAAGAGCATGATCAAAATCTGCGTATCGGGCCTGACGACGATGTTTGACTTTGTAGTTATGGATAAATGCTCTGAGTGCGGGACCCTGACAGAAGTCAATAATTCCAGTGATGACCATATCGCATGCGATTACACAGTCTGGTACTGGTACAAAACAAATCCTGAGCACTATTCAGCAGAATTCGCGACGGAGATTCTGCGACACTTACCGTAGGTATCATTAGGGAAGCTGGACCATACATCTAGCGTACAACGTGGCGAACGTTGTGCGCAAGAGACCTCGAACGTATGCAGCGATGCCCAAGAACAGAAGAATTCGGGGAGCATCACTTCTTCTCCCGCACGCGCAAGGAGAGTGCCAACATACTTGTCGCATTTCGGACGCGTGGCCCATGACAGCGAGGCTAAATCCAGAGGCTTCGAGGTCTCCACGGCGCAAACGTCGAATAGGGAGTCTCCACCATCATCACCGAGTACAAACGGTTCTGGCAAGGCTGCATCGAGAGGAGGAAGCTGCAGTGCCAGTGCACAGCGTTCCATGCCGTAGTCGGTGGAACGGAACTGGAAAAGTGTATGTATCTGGCACAAATATCGTCAATGGTCCTCCACATTAGTCCATGGACGCCAACGTACGTCTTCCGAAACTTGGATATGTCGGTCAAAGGATGACACGGTTCCAAAGGACATCATGCGACGATGCTGATCTTGCGGAAACACCTTTCGCGGCTCGGCTTTGCTAACCTGCCCTGTTAGGCGAGGAGCATTAAGAATCGGCGGATAACGAGTGGTCGTGTTTCGTCCTGTACGGTACAGGTCCTCCAGGCCCATATATGAATTCTGGATGGAGAGCTCTTTGGCGGGATTCCTAAGCAGGCCGTTGAGGGTGTGATTTATGTATAAATACAGTGCGATCTCTGCAGCGAACACGACCAGGACGGCTTGAAGCAGAAAGTTGCTTTTCGACTTCGTGGCGTGGACTGGATCGAGCAGCTAGTTAGCGTATTAGCTCATGTGTATACTGAGTGTAGCTCACCTCTGTCGTCCTCTAACCCCCTGCTATATCTGAATTCTGATGTACTGCCGTTGCCCAAGGGCAGGAGACTTATAGATTCCTCTTGAATGTTTTCCATACTACTGTCTGGATACTGCCCGAGTTCAAAGAAGAGACAGTTGCACGAACAGGGAGAGTAGCCTTCCGCCGCCTGGGAAGTAGTGTCGCAAGACTGAGCTTAGCAGACTCCGAAGGACCTGGTTCTGTAGCGGAGGATTTGCGAGTCCTTGACCGAGTCTCCATTGACCGCGCGCCGCTTACGTTCTCAGGGAGTAGTGATATCATCATACAGGAACACATCAGCGTGTCAGCGCATCAACCGGACATGACAGCGAGCGCAAGCATGTTCCGAACAGACCACATTTTCCGCAAGCACCGCAGAGAAATCAATGTCAAGCTACAAGCAAGAACTCGAGAATCACTTTAGCCGCTCCAGCTGGCATCCTCCTTTTCCCACGGGGGCTTAGTGAAACTACGTATTACCAAACATTCGGATCAGTCTCATATATTCGCCAAGTGTTCGTACTTCCTGACTAGCCATCCGTTGCAGACTTAGTACCCATGTAGAAGATATAGACCGGGTATTCTTTCCATGGTGAGGGCATCATACGTTCACCCTTCAACTGGAAGCCAAGCGCGTTGTATACCGGGACCTGTCATGACGGCTCTCAATATTGGTATGTTTCGTAAGAACATGGAAGGATAGCTGACATTATCTGCATTCGTCGCAGTCAAGGCAAGTACCTCACCCTTTCGAGTGGCCTGCTGACTGATTAATCAAGATAGGCAGGACATGAGGGGGTGACACACCTTCTCGCGGACTTGATCCACCAGCGCTCTTGCAATTCCCTGTCTTCGTCTGTCCTCACGTACCATCAAGATATGCAAGTACCACGTATCAACGATTTCCTGTAACGCTGAGAGTTAGCAAATAGTTGTGAATGGGATACGTTATACGTACAGTTGAACCCAAGCACTTCGCGACGAATTCGCGGAAAAGGACAAGGTACTGTGATGCTCTCAGGGCTCAGCGCTCAGCAGCCACCCTCTACCAATCACAACAGACCTCATTGTGGAAATAGTCCTTTCCAGCTTGGGGAAGGCGGCCCATGAAGTCACTCAAGCCAGCCTCGCGCTGTTCCGGGCTACAGATACGCTGATCAGCCCATTTCATTCAGATTGCAGCATCGTAGGCCTACGTGCTAAACATGAGCTGCCCAGGGGGCATCCAGAGGGCATAGCCCAGCAGCTCGCCACTGTCGTCGGTGGCGGCATAGTACTCCCCGGCCATCCGACCGGCCATGAGCATCGAGCGTACCATGGGGTCAATCAGTTCAGGGTCGCCCCCGGATAGACTGAGCGCAGAAGGGTCTTGGAAATGTGTCAACTAACATCTCGAAAGTGCCCAGGGCAAGACTCACCGTCTTTCATGTTTGCAACGAAGAGCGCCACAGACGCATCTATCTGTGCATCTGGATTCGTCAGTAGTGGCTATAACTGTCGGCGGTGTCAGGTATGCTCACCTGTGGGCTGCTCTACGCGCTGAATTCTAACTGAGGACATGGTTAGTGAGTTCCGGCTGTAAGGACCATGGGATCGCAGTGGCAACTCAGTGCAGAATTCTTATCGCAGCACAAGCCGGACATCCGTGTTGCGCAGGCCGCAATCCCTGCAACAATAGATCTGTCACCGAGGACAGATGTCGCAACTGTATTCTTCACCATGTGGTTCAGGGACCGCGGGGATGATCCCTGCGATCATAATCGCGCCCGAGTAGACAAGCGGTGTGATGCGGGCGCACGCAGCTGACGCCCGTTCCCAGCACTGAGGTGAGGCGCCGAGTTGAGGGGAACGTTCATCGTCTGCACTTCACCATGTATCCGGCGAAAGAGACGTGGGCATGCCTGGCATTGCTGGCATGTTTTGTCGCATCCGCTCTCCATCTGAATGCCACCTTACTGGAGACGGTCAGACGAGTGAAAGCAATCTCACGAACGAGAGAACAGCGACTTCGGCCAATAGATTCCTTTTGTGCGTGCTCTCTTGCACAACGCGAGATTTAGGGGCTCAGTCCTAGCAGCCTATGTCGGCAGGGACTACCCCGAGCGGTTGCCCATCGAGAGACAGCTGGTCAAAATGATAATTGAAGAAAGCAACCATTACTCCCTGGACGATCCCGAGGCACACGACGAGTGGCTATGGACAGCCCCTGTGGGGGACAACCACATCCGTCTCGGCCCCGAGAAGCGCATGTTCGCGGTCGCGATGGTGCACCAGCTGCACTGCCTGCGCAACATGCGGATCGACATGCTGCGAGACTGGGACAAGCTGGATCCGAGGCGGCGGGCCCACGACAAGCACTGCTTGAATTATATTCGGCAGTGGGTGTTGTGTGATGCGGACACCACGCTTGAGCCCGGAGACTGGACGAAACGGAATTTCACGGTGGAGCGAGTCGGAGCCATCCATACGTGTCCAGACTGGAGACCGGTGTTCAGCTTCATAAAGGAGAATTGGTTCGAGTTTGAAGATTGGGCAGAGGAGCAGGGATTTCGAAAGTAGACCTGAGTCGTGGCATCATGAGACGGGCGCGTTCGATTGTACAAAACGCGAGCGAATAGATCTCGTGCTATACCCCTGGGTACATCGAGAGGTGGAAGGCTGCACGGACACAGGTTTGACATCGAAAGCGAGATCGCATAACACATATATCATACTATAATGTACACAAAAATGTCAATCGCCCTACATCCAAAGTTAAAGCACGCAAACTCTGCTGACGCGTAATGGCACAGTGCACACCTCTAGAACAGCTCCTCTTCCTCCGGCTTCCAGTTCTTCGCCTGGTCCCAATACCCCGACAGCTTCGCGCCCAGCACCTCCTTCGCCGCCGCGTCCGTGGGGCAGCTCTTCGGCTTGAAGTTGTTGAACGCCCGATCCCGCAGCTGCCCCTCCCAAATCAGCCAGCACTGGTTGTCCTCCAGCGACACCGGGCCCTCCTCCCCGCCTCCCTCGTCAGCCGCCTTGCCCTTGCCCTTCCCGCCCTCGCCCTCCTCGTCCCCGTGCTCGATCTCAACCTCCTCTTCGCCGCGCGCGCGCGACTGCTCCGTCCACGCGATCCGGTGCAGCATCAGCCGCTTGTATTGTCGAATGAACTTTGCCGCACCCTCGACGTACACCATGCTGAACGTCGGGTGGAAGATGCACGCCCCGGTCAAGTTCATCTGCTCCGCGTTCTTGCGCACCTTGAACCGGTGCGACGGGTCCGAGAGCGTCTTCACCCTAGACACATTGTCATCAGCCACAACCCCCTCTGATTGGGGAAGCCAATACGCACTTGAAGACAGCCCCATAGATGCCCCTCTTCTCCTCCTCCAGCTTCTTGTTCTCGATCTTCTCCCGCCGCTGCTCATCCGTCAGCTTGCGCTCCGCGTTCATCTTCTCGTGCGCGTGCCTGCGCATCGCGACCTCCCTCCGCACTCTCGCCTCCACGCGGGTCGGGTCTTGTACTGCATCGGACGTCAGGACCTTCATGAGGTTCGCAAGTCGGACCTTGGGCGGGTCCGGTGGGATCAGACCCATACGGATCCTGTCGCGCTTGTCCTGTAGCTCGGCCTGCCGCCGTTGCTTCCTCATCTTCTTTTGCTCCTGCACAGCCATAAGTCGTCAGCTATACGGTACGAGGGAACATAGACATTGGCGTGAACGTGCCTTCTTCGTCAACTTGAGCGGCTTCATCGCCGCCTTGTTCTTATCGCCGGGCGCCGGGATGGGAATGGGGTGCTGCACGTAGATCGTGATGGGGGAGTTCTCGTTGCGGATGTTCAGCCGGGACATCCCGAGGGAAAGGTCGTCGTATGTCTTGTTCGGCAAGAGCGCAGCATCCCACCACTCAGCTGCCGGCGGCGCGTCTCGCTGCCAATCCCAATCAGCCACACGGCCAGACGCGGTAAATTCAGAGACATACTCTGATATTCTTCTCCAGCGTCTCGAACTCGCTGTCCAACCCAGCCTTCCTCGCGCTCTCCGCAATGCGCTGCTTTAGCTGCTCGAGCTGCGCTTCCTGTCTGACCTGGTTGGCAATCTGCACATACTTGCCCTTCGGATTGAACCTGAACGAGCGTCCCACACGCTCCCTCGGTGCGCCCTCGAACCCGCCCTCGGTGGGCGTGACCGTCGCCGCCGCCGACGCGTACGGATTGGACTTAGACTCGATGGGCACAATAGGAGTCGGAGCCGGGGGTGGTGTCGGGACGTTGCGCACGTTCGCCTGCATCGCACAGTGAGCTAAGTCGCGCCCGAGTAGCCATATCCACTGACCTTGATCGAGGCAAACTTCGGCTGCATGGGCTTGTACCTGTCCTTCTTGGACTGCGGAGCTGGCACAGTGTTGTCCAGCAGGAGGGGGTGTGCGGCCATCTTCAAGCCCGCGCCTTGCTGTGCAGGCTCGACGACCGCCTGCTGCTTCTTCTTCCCAAACTGGGGGACAGACTGTTGCATGGCCACTGGCATGAGTCCCGGGTCGCGGAGGCACGTCGGGGGGCACGCACCATGTACGGATTGTCCTTCACCGCGAGCTTGCTCTGCGCCTCCGCCACACGCCGCTTCGCTTCTGCTACCCGCCGGGCGAGGTCGTCTGAGACTCCAGGGCCGGGAGAGCCGGCGTGTGGAGAAGGCACTGCTGACGCTGCGGGGGCAGGGCTCGGTGACGCGCTGGGCTGGGACGACGGGGCGCCCTTCTTCATCGCCGCGAGCTTGGCAGCAATTTCCGCCCGCTTCTGGGCGATGAGGTCCTGCGCAGACGTCTAAGAGCCTACAAGTCAGACAGGCACGGGTGGGGTGCGCGAGAAACGACTCACAGCAGAACCTGCGGACGATCCATTGCTAGGTGTCTGGCCGGGCAAAACGGTTATAGAGGCGGAATAGATTCATGGTAAGAGGCTGATTCACCTTCGGAGAGGGACTGAATATAACTTACAGCATCACTGGAATACATAGCAGTTAGCAGTGGTGACGAAGACAGAGGATGCTAGAACACCGACCTCTTCAATTTCTTCGAGGCATTCGTATCGCCGTTTCCTTCAAACGCACGCTTTCTGTCGCTCATGGTGAAGTCTAGATGATGGATAAGAAAGATCTGATGATGGCGTGGTGGAGGTCGGGGGTGGCTCACGCTAGAGGAAGAGTTGGGACAAATAATAATCGGAGTTTGGATATGACTTATTTATTGTTAACGGTTGTTTCTCCGACTATTGACTGAGCTACAAACACATCATTTACTCGAGGTAAGCTCGACTAGTGCTTTCCGGGAGCACACAACCTCCATATGTTCTCCCTGCCCTCTGCACGGTCGCTGCTCGCGACGTGCAGGCCGCCGACCTCGCTTTTCGGTCATTCCCCCGCGCCAGTAGCTCCCCTAACGCTCCCTTTCGTTTTCGCGCGGTTCCGATCGCAGCTGGCACCGCGGAGAGTCAAGTACATCAAGCGGCACAAGGGTGTCCTCCCGATCCCCACTGGCGGCGCGACGAAGGGCACGACGCTTGCCTTCGGCGAGTACGGCATCCGGGTGAAGGGCAATGGCCAGCGGATCACCGCGAAGCAGCTCGAGACGGTGGAGGAGATGCTCAAGAAGAAGCTGAAGCCGATTAAAGGTGCAAAGGTGTACATGAGAATCTTCCCTGACATCCCGGTCTGCATAAAGGTGAGAGACACCTGTCTTACCTCCTGCATAGAATGCTGAGCGAGATTCTGCCGGTGTTTAGGGAAACGAGACGCGTATGGGTAAGGGTAAGGGTTCGTTCGAGTACTGGGCAACCCGGTGAGTCTTTCCATGACGTCTGCTTTCATTCCGTGGCTCACCATCCGGGCACGATAGCGTCGCGCCAGGACGTGTGCTGTTTGAAATCGGAGGCGTTCCTATTCGCGAGGAATTGGCGAGAGAAGGTGCGCAACTCCGTCATGCTACTCCTTCGAAGCTTCATCTCTCCACAGCTCTTCGCCTCGCGAACGCGAAACTGCCCACGATCAACGAGTTCATAACTCGCTCGTCACCAGCACGTCTGGGCAATTTATTGCTCACACCGGAGCCGCCTGTACAAGCGGCTGCGGCCGCGATCTCGCCATAGCACCCCCCCATAGCATGCTGCGGTGATGTCGTATTGCACTTTTTCTTCCTCTGCACACATTAGAGCTATGCTGTGCTCATGTCTTCGACTCAACTTGGCTCGAACCTCTCCTTCGCCATAATCCGCACAGATCTGTAATGATGGCTCACCGGTATGCATCCATGAATATCAAATCGCACTAGATCCTCACGTCACAGGGAACCACCGCAATATACAACAGAGAACCGCACTGATCCTACCCTTGAATCGAATGGGCCGATCTCTCGGTGAAGTTAATCCAAGCTATTGAGATCCCGTCGTAGAGCCCAGCCGCCAGAGTGACCAATTCAAGAGTAACTGAGACTCTGTGGGAATGGCGATTGGGTGTGTACAACATGACACTGAGACCCATAAGAAGGCATGCGGATTTGCTGCACGAATGAGCTTTAGAACTATATCGCGGGATGAGTTTTGCGAATACCCACCAGCACAACTAGTATCTGTGGCCGCTCTCTTACGGCTGCGCCTCCGTTTGTGCGGCCTGCGCTCCCTCTTTCTTCGCTTTCTGCAGCTCGCGCAGCCATTCAATCGCTGTCCGAATCTTCTCCTCCCTCGCGCGCTGTCTCCTCTTGTTCAGGTGCGACCAGTCCGCGCCCGCGCCGACCTCCTCGCCAAATATCTTCTTTTCCACAGGTACAGGCCGCTTGGGCTTCATCGTCTTGAGCTGCCACTTCCAGACGCTGATCGCGGCGGCGAGCTGCGCCGCCTTCGACTTCTGCGACGCTTTTGAGAGCAGGCTCAGCTTCCGCTGCTGCTCCTCCTCCGTGAGCGTCTCCCTCTTGTGCACCTTCTCGATGTCGTTCGAGGCGGTCAAGGAGGGCATGACGCTCCGCTTCAGATACCTAGCAGACGACACGGTGGTGGGATCGAGCGAGGCAGGCAGCTGGGTGGTGCTCACGATATGGACTGGACGACATGATCGGGGTAGGGGACCCGGGTTGTGTCCTCAGAGCTGGTCGAACTCCATGATCCTGCAACCGCGGGCTTCGTGGAGGTGCCGAGCTTCTCCGACTCATGCTGCACGATGAGTTTCCAGAGTTCCTGGGTGGTGACTGGCCTTTGGTGGGCCTTGAGCACGTTGAGCACGAGCTCGCGGGCCTGTGTAGTGGCCGTGGCCTTGAATTTGGGTAACGGCATGTCGAGTTCTGCGCAAGTTGAGCGTGTCGAGGAGATTTCGCGGTAATTACCGTTCGCGCGATAAGTGGGGTTATTGAGGGGGATAAGTCAGGATAAGTGGAGTTATTTAGGCAGATAAGTCGGATTATTCTCAGGGGTTATGTGCCCTAAACTCGTCTCTGCCGCCGGCGTCGTCGCCCTTTCCGCTTCCATATCCTCGGACTTCCTGCTCACGAATTTGCCATGGCTCCCGGGAGACACCGCTCAAGATCCAATGCAGCCGCCAACAACGCCCCGACGACGTCCCCGCAACGCTTCGAGTCGCCCGTCGCGGCGCACCAGCCCAAACGCCAGCTCGGGATGTCTGCTGCCGTATACGAGAACAATATGAAAGTGCTGCTCCGCCGGGAGCCCTCCATCATGTCCATCTTTGATCAGTTCAGCCATGTCTGCGTGTACTCTTATAATGGGAGCAAATGGGAGAGGGGAGGATACGAGGGGAGCATGTTTCTGTTTGAAAGGTGTGTTTCCGCTATTCAGCTGTGCAGCTCCGACAGCAAGCCCCCGATTTGCATGCAGCGCTCGAGCGCGTTTGAGACCGCTTTGAGACTGGTGGCCATCAGTTCGTCACAGCGGAATCTCCGACTGCCGCAGGGCAATAGATCATATTTGCTAGTGGTGCTTCAAAGCCATCTACAGTGTCTCCGTCCCCGTCATGAGTTCGGGCCGTGGCGCGATGCAGAAGGCCTTATTGAGCCTTGAGCATGCAGACTGCGGGCTTGCAATTGCACTGGCATCCTCTGATCGTCTGTAGCGTTGCCTAACCAGCGTGATCTGCTCCTGTCTTTAGGAAGACATATCCGCCATATGGACTTTTCATTCTGAATCGCACAGCAACGGACGACTACATTCAATTTATACACCCGGAAGACGACATAGAGATTATGGGCGATTACCTCATGTACCGCTATTACCCAGACTTTACAAGAAGGCGGCTCGAGCTGGGCTTGCCGTACCCCATACCCCCTACCCACCGCGCACAATTCGACCGGGAAATGGACATCAGTGTCGCGACATCTGGCACACCACTGGACAAGGAGCAGAGCGCAAAAGGTGTGAAGGAGAAGAAGGGTGCATCTGTCACCATCGGTCTCTGGATGTTCTCCACTGATGCGCGGGTGCCGTTGAAGGATGTTATCATGCGGTGCGTGCGCGTGCCAGTTTTATCTCAGTCCGCATCTGATCCGGACTAGGTTACACTCGTACATTAAACGCGGCGAGCCATACCCAGATGAATATAGGTACGGCCCCGGAAAGCCTCCTCCTCCAAACCCGCATTTGCGGACAGCGAGCAGGACTTCGAATGCATCGAGTTCGCACGATTACGATGCACGCGAGGGACAACGGACCGTAACGCAGGTCTCTCAAGTGACAACGGTGACGCAGACGACGCGGGCTGCGACGCCCAGCGGAGCCTCTGAGCTGGACAAGTTGTTTGCGAAGCTGGTACCCTCAGTGCCATCTACACCCGCGAATGACCAACGGGTAGCATCAACTGCACCAAACACGACATCAAGCATGTCTGTGCGGGACCTGTTTGCTGCATTAGGAGGACCGGAGTTATCGCAGCCAGCACCGTCGCCTGCAGCACCTGCATTCACGTTCACCCCGGCGGCGGCACCTCCACCTGCACCCACATCCTCGACTCCGAACCGTGGCCTCGCTCTCCTCGATTCGATTTTCGCTTCCGCTACTGCTGGTCCGGCCCAGCCCCCGTTGTCTTCTCAGTTGCACAACACTGCTGTGCACGCACCAGCAATGCAATCCAGCTCATCACTACCAACGCAACCCGAGGAGATTTGCATCGTCTCGCCGAAGCCGACATCCAACACATTGCCGCAGATCTTGAATCAAGATATCTTCTCAACCCTGCTTGGCTTGGGTGCGGGATCACGCGCGGCGTCGGCCGCGCCGAGTTCGACGAGCTCGCACAATTCGGGACCCAATAGGTACGAGGGCGACAACGAATACAGCGACGGTGGAGACCTGGCTTCTGACGGAGAACCTTCTGTAAGCAGTGCCATCCGTGCAGCCGTTGACCCTGCGGTGCTCACTGCGGGACCATCCGGTGCACCGTCGCTATCCGTGCATTCACCTCCACAGCCGAGACGTGTTGAAGGCGACGTGACGCCACGACCGCCCATGCGGGGATTCGGCTCCGCGTCGCCGCCGCCGCCCGCCGGGCAGAACCTCGTGTCCTCCATCTCCGCACGCACAAACGGACTCGCCCGCCCCCCCTCCGCGCGCAGCGTGACTGCGTCTCCTGCACCCGCACCCGACACGGTGCCAGGCCCACGCCCGCGCACGCTCGTGCCATTCCAGCCGGATTCGGAGCTGTGGCCGTACCCTCGCGCACCGCTCGACGACCGCGCGGAGGACGGGCAGGACGCGGACTTTATCGAGCTCGACTTCGCGGACACGCGCGCGCTGAGCGACCCCGCGATCTTCTCGAGTCGGCTTAAGGAGAGGCAGAGCCGTGCGGGCGCGAAGAAGAAGACGCGGAAGGAGCGAGCGGCGGAACGTGAACGCGAGAGGGAAGAGATCGAGAACGGGTGGGACGACCCAGTAAGGGGGCAGGCGCAGGGCCTGGTGCCGGTGCCGAGCGCGGGAGTAGCGCAGGGGCCGGCGGGGGAGACACCGGCGGTCAATGGACATGCGCTTGTGAATGGCAAAGGCAAGCAGTCTGTCGCTCCTGCGTCACCAGAGGAGATGCCTCGCGTTAATGGCCACGCGACCAATGGCGGCATCAGCACCGGTGCTGCGAAGGATGCCGTTGTCAATGCTTTGTCCTCGCACCCGGCACGACCTTCCCCAGCGTTGCCTCGTAACGACTTTGTCCGGGAATTGCTTCTTCTGCTACACGTAAGTCTCGTATCCCCGTATGTTCATTTCAAACAGCTGATCGATCGGCCTCTGCAGACGGACAAAGCGTTCGTAGACAGGTTATGGCAAGACTACACAGTGCGCACGACATAATGTCCAAGTTTACGCACGAGAACACGACCTGTATCGCATATGTACTTATATATCAGCACATATTTGTACCGCACTTCACTTGTCAGCTATCCGTCCGCCGGCAATGTCTGGCCTTTGCATTCTCGGTGTCCCGCATCCTAGTCTGAACCCCGCATTCTTGTTGTGCCTCTGGTCATCTTGTTGTAGTCGTTTAGCATGTCGAACGTCTCCAGTCGATACTTGAATATCCCGCAATTCTACACTCGTCGAAACCACGTGAAATACATGCTAGGTACTTATCTGATGTGTCTCGGGTACAGCTGCACCATGAGCCCAACGTGTCAAGCCATCTTCCCGCCTGCCTCCAGCAACTGGCTGTACAATGTGTTGTCAAAGCCAACGCGGCGCAGCGAAAACTTGGAAGCAGTGATCTCTCCGGTATTATACATCTGTTGCAGCCGTGTGTGTTGCCTTTTATGTCCAGACAAACTAATTAGCCTTCGCTGTATCTATGCAGAGATAGGTCAGTGATGCCGGACGTGTTATGAAGATGAACTCACGACTTCCGAGATATTAGCAAACTCATCCAGAGAAACTATGCCTTCTGAGGATCCTTCGTATGTGCCGAGGTAGCTCCACTCGTTCCCCTGAGTCATCACGATTTCTATCTTGTCGCGCAGCAATTTCTTGTTGAAGCAGTCTCCCCAGATATTATCTTTGGACACATGGCGAGACGGCCTGTAGACGTGCACATGTTCAGGGTAGTTGTCCCATGTCGAGTCGTCCTGCAGCACGACTATCGATTTCCTACGGAAGAATATCGTCGTGAATACCGAAACAAACCGCACTACATGGGGCTTTTAAACACACTTTAACTTGTATGACGTGGTCCACGGCCCAAATAGTGACTGTTAGTATCAGCTCTGCGCGTACGAGCGAGTCTAGGGATAGGTGTCACTGACGTTCACCGCCGCGAAGCATTCTTTCGGCCAGGATACACCAGTCCAGAAGGGTACCGGATTGGACGGAGGAGGCTCTAGCGTTGTTGAAGCGTCCACTCGTGCGGGCGAGGCGGACACGTCGCAAGTGGAAGACGGGGTCAATCCGTGCGCGAGATCCTCCCCGGGGGGCGGTGCGAGCTGAGGAGGGGGTGATCCCCGCTTACTAGGAGGGTACGGCGTCACGTCGCCTTCAACTCGTATCGGCTGCGGAGGTAATGCAGCAGCGTGATTCGCGAATAACGACGGTGCGCCGGATGCTCTCGCAGCGAGCACCGCAGGGTCCAGCGACGACGGCGTCTGCATCTCCTCAGTCTGCCCCGTCTGCATCCTTAGGCAGGGTTGCAAGCGATTGGAAAACAGCTCGCTCACCAGCTTGTCGGAGTTCTGCTCAATCTTCAACCGGGTCCGAAGTTCGTTGCTCAATTCAGCAACTCTGCTCTAGGGTCAGACATCAGATCGGATTGACTCGCACCGTGAAAATGTGTGATATATGTCTACCTCCAAATCTGCCAATTGCTGGCGCAGCGAAGATGGCTCTGTATCACTGCTTGGTTCCCGCGTAACTCGCACCACGACTTGAATGTTGAGAACCACCTGCTCTGTGCCTCGCGGTACGTCGAGAACCACGGAAGACATAATGCAAATTTACTTAGTGATTCAGGAATCACAAGAAGGAACGAAAACGTCGGCTTTTGGATGCTAGTGAGGGTGCACCCGACGACGCTTTATAATGTGGCTGCAGCACGAAAGCCATGCTTGCATATCTTCTGGCATGAGGCATTATTTAATACCACATCGACCTATTTATGGCCAGCTTAGCCTTCTACGCCGTGCTATCTGAGCCAAGGAAGCTGATCGACTTACGTCTACATAAACAGATGACGCGAGATAGCATGCCTCAAGCAAAGACCTTCCCAGAGTTGTTAAAATCTGAGACATGTGTTGACGGGAAGTCTCAGGCGTGAGCATAGATCCGCAACAATCGAAGTTCTGGAAGATCCCTCGTTGCCTGACGAGCTGGCAGTGCAACAAGAACGAGCGGGAGCCGTTGAGCGCTCCAACAACTTCGTCCGTCAGCTGGCGCAGCAGTAGCGCCGTATCATCTTCGGATCCAGCATGTGGAGCCTAGCACCTGCCGTAAACGATAGAAGTGATGAATGTAACTTGGATGCAGATTGACGGTTGGATAGGACACCCTAGCAGCTCTGGAGCCTTAAAGTGAACGTAGTTACTACTTACTCGAGATTGCATGTGGCAGAGCAGTCGAAGACTTGGCTGCGAGTTATTCGCCTGAGGTTCAATCCAAGGTATCACGTACTGGACCGCAGGGGTGTCCGAACATGACACAGAAGCACGCCTCACTCTGGAGGCGTTGTACTGGTGTGAACGTGGACTGAATTGTCTGATTCATCAGGTTATATCGGCACATGGCGTTCACTCACCAGATCCAGCCCCCCGTCAATCCTTAGCTCGGCCATTCTTCAGCAAAGCGACAGTGTGCTTCAAGTGGGCATCCATGTGATAGGCAATGCACAGGCATGAAACAAAGCTAGGCCAGATTGGAGGACAGCAGTGGAGGTTGGCATCAGGGTCGCGGCTGACGCGTGCGGCCCGACGCGAGACGCGAGACGGGGCTGGCTTCGTTCACTTCGAAGTGTCAAATTCGTATAATGGTCGTAAATCTCTCGTACTCGTCCCGAATATTCTCACTATCGTGTCCAGGCCCGACGCTTCTTTATCTAAGTTTTGCAGGGTACTCACGCGGTATATAGGACTGGATTCTGCATTCACACGCACTACTGGGGCCGCCAAGAAGCAACACCAGGGGCCCGCCCATATCTCCAGGAACTCTGGCGACTCTGCAAACTTCACATTAGCCTCCATGACGGAACGCAGCAGCACCTTACTTGGAGACTTGCGCGACAAGAGGGCATTCCCTATCTTTGCCGACTGTCCATACGAGAATAAAGCGAACACCAGATACTTCATCTCACGTGGAACGGGTGCCACCTTACCTCGGAGACACTGGTGTTTCTTTGGAGAAGTCGTCGACTTTGTTGTCTTCGGACGTCTCACTATCGACGCTCGTGATACCTCTGGACGGATCATTCGCATTTCGTTCTACGACGACAATCGCGGCCTGAGGTTCGTCACGAACGACCAGGTCAAGAAAGGGTACACGGTCGCTGTCCTCTACCCATTGCAGCATTGGTTCCTGGACATGAGCCAGGGCTTCCGTGTAGAGGATGTGTCGAAGGTGATGGTACGTCTGGCGGCTGAGTGCTACGCGATCGGGGACTCATGTTGGTCTGCATTGCTTCCAAAGATCCTGCCGTGCTCGCTGAGAAGACTGCGCTCCGCAAATGATAGGCTTCATGATTCCCGTTCCGATGGCACCTGTTGGACACCCGACTGCAACAGGACGGAGGGCCTCTTGCGCTGCAGTGGCTGTCGGAAAGCCTTATATTGCAGTATGGTGCGTGTTGGCCTTTCTTTCACATTTTCACGACCACGTATCCAGTTCCTTTGCCAGGATCACCAATCAGCTGCTTGGAAAGATCACAAGCCCGAATGTAAGGCTCTCCAGGCAGTCGAATGGTTTACGCAGAAAGATTGGGGCACATACCGCACAGCTCATTCCTTCTAGATCACTATCGTACAGTTTCCAGTTACAGTCGCATACACCTATGAATGGCCGGTATTTATTTGGGGTCTTCTATCGATAACTCCTACTGTAAGTAGTGGCTGCGGATGTGTCTCTGCACGTTACAGACGTCGGGAAAACGCCAATCAAGCCACACATGTATACATACTGCTACATACCCTTTCTTGGTTTAATGCATCAGGGGATCTCCATGTCTTGGGACGTTGACGGCTCAAAGATGACTAAATGGAGCTTTGGAACTAGCCTCGGTGGGCCTCCGAGTCGGAAGGTCAACCATGAAGGGCGTGGGAATCACATTTGAGTCGGAGGCGCCTCCGACTCGAACGACCTCTTCGAACTTTGAATCATTGCATCAGTGTCTATCTACACATTTTCCTGCGTCACGAGCTTACTATTAGCACCGGGAAGCCTTCCATTTCAGGCAGATGATCTTGATGACTTCCCATATTCTCGGACGTGCTTGGCCGGCCTTGGAGATTTCTTTCTCTCCTGTCCAACCACCGATATAACAGCTGTCTATGACGCTCTTTGGTCAACTTTTCTGTTTCATGCATGCAGAAATCCCACAGGGTGACAATACGAGGACTTGCTGTGTTGGCCATCTTCCCAGTTAGTCGATGCCTCGGATGAGAATTTTAGTCTTGTTTGAATGCTGAGGATATAGAAGGGGAGGATTCATGGTTACACTCGCACGCGGAGACCCTTCAGACGTGGAACATGTGAGTCTTCGCTGTTGTTCTCGTTCATGCACAACCTGATGTAGCAGTGGCCAGATAATACTACCTCAATATTTGCTCTGTTTTGTACTGTAAGAGGTTTATATGAATGGGAGACGTGCTAAGACAGAATGCGCGCCCGATCGAGGGGCCATGATAATGAACGAAGGTCGAATTTGTATCAGAGGTGTTAACCACAAGAATGTGCAGGATGTTTGGTTGTAAACGTGTCTAAAGCACAACCGCCTGGGTGAGTCCCGTGCATGAATTCATAAAGTGTATCTCACTGATTCATGCGTCATCCGCAGGAGCCGAACCTGTGTCAGTAAAGAAGCGTGCGTCCTCACGTTCAACTGCGAGCCGCTCAGACGTAAGTCAACGCCCGCACCGCTCTCATCATGAATGAACATACGTTCGGATGCTCTATGTATAGGAATTGCGAAGACAGTCGCAAGGGCGCAGAGGACGCACACGACAGCGAAGCTGATCTTGGCCATTATAAGATTCGAGCTGGAGGGGCGGGAAAGGTGAGTGGCAGTGGTCTAGAGTACCATTCGCCGCCTCCTCCCTTCGTTTTCTACACTCTTGATATAGTCGGACTCGAGCTATATCTGATATAGGGCCGCTGAAGCCGGGAATGCCTAATACAGAACTCAGGAACTGAGAAGATTGGTTCTGGAAGCTCCACAACAATTCCCTGTTACCATTCGGTGCTTCTTAAAATGATGAACAATGTACATTCACTGCTGCAGACATCCCTGCGATTTTTCAGGGTCTAGAAGTTACATGTTCGTCATTGTGAACACGACATGAGTACAGACGGCTGCCGATGTGCACTATCCTGTGCGTGTTTCCCATTCGTCCCCAACTTGTGCGTTATTCACGATTCAGCGCCATGTTCTCGACCTGAGCTCTCGGAAGCATATTTGACTCCTTCCTACATACGTGTTTCCGCGAGTAGCAGCCCGATTGGTATTGCCGTATAGTTTTTCCTGACGGGCGGCGATGCGCTGTGCTGCGCTCGCCGAGATCACATCACGCAGCATGCAATGCCAGGTTGCCCCTGGCTCTGACCCATCATGATCGCAGCCCTAATCAGCGTCAGAGCGCTCTCAGCGCTCTCATGTCCAGTAACACAGACATAAGCAGGATTACTTGCAGCGTCTACTAGGGTTTTACAAGGTTGAGGTCAGCATTGTATCTACTTATAGTACAGCTGCTGATTAGCTTGAACCGCTCTGTAGACCGCGCCCCAGTCATTGCACTGGTATATGTCGTACGTTATATCTGCGTCGTCCTCCGTGAAGTAATGGAACGGCTCGAGGAAGGTATCGCCGCGACACAGCACAGTCTGCCTGAGATAATTCAGACAATGTTGCACTAGCTCCTTTTCCCGCGTCGTGTCGTTGCGAATACCGTGCACAACGGCATCTCGAACGACGTCCAAACAGCCTAGCTGATGCATCATCGAGAGTGAGTACGGTGCCTGGTGCTCCCCGAGGTGGACTACACCAGACCCTGGAGCGAGAGAGCCCCATTCGAGCCCAGCGATCGACGAGTCCAGGTCGTAATGGGCGGACTCTTCAAACCACATGTTGACAGGCGGGCGTTCGATTGGCCAAACCTCGGGATGGTCGTCACCAACGTAGCCTTGCAAGATTCAGTAATTCAGATGAAGCGAGAAGATGAAGTACTCACTGTATGTACGTTCCTCGGCGAGCCTGCCCACGATGACTGAGCTGCAGATCTTGACCAGCACGTCGATGCCCATCATGGACATAATCAACAATACGAGGGTTTTCGTAAGGCCATGCTGAAACGACATGGCCTATCGGTCGGCGTACAAGCAGCCTCAATCCTGGAATGTATTAGTGCAAGTGCTACCAGGTCGAGTGAGTTCACCGTTCACGGTCTACCAAGGTGCTCTACTTACGCTGTATGCGAAGGTGATGGGTGGTGACGGTTGACCGAGATGAAACCGACGTCGAGGCATAGACCGCTCAAGACCGAGATCAGGGAATGATGAGATCTGGATCTCACGTCAATGTTAGCCGCTTCAGCCCGTGTATCCCTTGACGCCGAAGGTAGGACAGCGCTCAAGGGCCCCAGCCAGCGAAGGGCTACTCGGAAGTGACAGGGTTGTTGAATATCTTTAGACTCAGCAACTGGAAAAACGCAGCTATCTCGAGAGCGTAGTTTTCGGGACCGTTTGACATTGTGTAGGTCTTGAACATTGTGGACCATGAGACTCAATCAGAAATATGTCTCTATCAGAAGGCTCCACATGGTCCTTATCGCTATCGCCTGGGGAACAACTTGCGAGGGCGATGACATACATTCGCCTTCACGTCATCGGTGTGTAACCCTGTGCTCCTTACCACCCTCGGGGCTTGCCTAGTGAAAGCTACTCGGGTATCTTCTCGGTTCAATATGGCGTCGACGACTGTCTTTGAGAACTCCTTCTACGTCGCCAATTATCTCAGCGCGATCTTGTACGGTAAGCAATATTCTCGAAAGCAAGGCAGGACATCTCAACCGGCATCTTCGAAGGAATTGAGCTTGCTCTCTATTTCGCGACGGTCCGCGCTGCCTGGTCGATGTCCAAGCGCGAGAAAAGCGACATGATCTGGGTGTATTACAGCACCGTTTTGCTCATCTTGCTCACAATCGACGTCTCGACCAATGCTGTATGGGGTCAACAAATGTGGATCACATTCCGTGACAGGCCTGGAGGCGTTCCGGCCTTCATTGCAACCGAACAGTCCGTTTGGTACGAGACATTGGGAACAACGTCAGCAATCGCGCTCATTTGTTTGGGAGATGCTCTGTTGGTCAGTCCTAACCAATATATCTGTCCATGTGGAGATGTTCAATTGGCGATCCAGATATACCGTTGCTTTATACTCTGGGCGTCGAATTTTATCATTGTTGTTATTCCTGTGCTCGTGTATCTCGGGGATCTTGGTGAGTGGGACCATTAGCTTTTGCGATGTAGGGTGACGAACGAGATTGTTCCGCAGCGTTGGGCATCCTTGTGTTAGTCTCGTCCGGGACGCCTGGTGGCAAATTTTTCTCAGGCAAGGCCGTCGATTTCGGTACTCCCTTCTATTGCATGGCAATTAGCCTGAACATCATCCTTACCATTCTAATCTGTGGACGGCTGCTTTACGTCTCGAGATGGGTTCGCGAAATTCTGGGACACGATGCCTCGACATTATATAGCAGCGTCATGTCCATTATGATCGAATCCGCTCTCCCATATTCGATCTGTGGCATCATGTTCATCATCCCGTACGTTCGGGGCAGTGATACTTCCATCGCCTTTGCACAGATGTGGGGAAAATTCACGGTATATCTGATTTTTCTCGCCCTCCTGACTCATTGACCAAGTTCTAATGCTACTTTTTGCAGTGTATATCGCCTCAGCTGATCGTGTTCCGAGTTGTTACGCGAAAAGCATGGAGCAGAGATACTGTTAACCAGGCCATCAGCGCTATCGAATTCAACTCAGCGGCGGGGGCCCGTACCACGACGGAGCCAATACCCACGACTGACCATACACCCTATTCAGACCGAACAGCTATAGCAGCTCATTCCAAGACTTGGGAGGCGAATCGTAGCTCGAAAAGTATGGCATAAGGAGCCTTCGACGTTTAGGATTGTCTTGCACTAGATCATATCGTATTGTACTATGAGCCATCTCTTTATAGACTACCAGGATCAAAAATCCTTGCACCCGGCGAATACGACCACTTCCGTATCCACTCCCATACGAAGCGGAGTCGCGTTTCTGACTTACTGTACCTCGTCGTACTGATTGTCACACGTCTCGGAGCCTTTCTTTACTTTCATTGACACGATTGGCACATTCGCTGCAAGTTATGACCTCGTTTGGGTCTTAATCAGGGACACACATTGAGCACACAAGGTTGTATTCGGATATAATCGAGTAGAAATAGGCAAATTTCACGTCAGTTGGTGACACCCCTCGCAGTGCTACAAGGGAATCCGGCGCTACAAACATGCTTCGGATATAACGAATCTATTCCAATAATCTGAATACAGTCCGATAAATGGTGGTACATCTAGTTGAAGTTAAACGAAAGTGGGATTCGAGGATACCAGCATGCGTAAGCGCTAAATCTTCTGAGCCTTGAGCTTGAAAGATACAGAATTGAGGATCGAAGATCGAGGCACTAGTAAATGAATGATGAGTATGGGGCACATGATATGATGAGAAAATGAGAGCAATGCTGAAAGCTGAAGGTAAACCATCGAGCGCGAATCAGGAGAGGGAAGCTGAATCAAGGAAGGATCAGTGATAGGGAGGTCAACGAGTTCCCACTTCAGATTTAATGTGCGTGAGACATTTAGCAACGGCCTGGGCAACCTCCCCGACCCGGGCCTGATCGGGGACAAAGATCCTTGGAAGCGTTCTTCCGTTGAACTTATCCGGATGCCACCTGACTAGCTCGATCTTCAATCTATCCCTGCGAGTCTTGTGTTGCATGCTGCGGCGCAGTGGGTGGAAGATGAACTCAGAGACGCGATCATGCGTGATGTCGTCGGGACCCGTAACCGTATGGAATGTCGGCCACGGTACCGTATGAAAGGGAATAGGGCCAAGATTAGAAGGCGGGTGGAGGAGCGTGTCCCATTTTCCATCGTAAACCGTGAGCGTCTGTTCAATGGCGGATGCCTGTGAGTCTTCGGCAGCCCTGCGTGCTGCTTCTTGCACGAGTCGGATTTCTTCTTCCCTCAGTCGAGCGCGTCTGGCCTCCTCCTCTCGTGCCTGTCGCTCGTGTTCTTGGCGCTGCCGTTCGTACTCTTCGAACTGCCGCCTGGTCTCCTCTGCACGTCTTGCTTGTTCCCGGAGTATCTCCTCCATTCGTTTCCTCACCTCCTCTCGACGCAACTCTTCTGCACGCCTCCGCTCCTGCTCCTTCCGCATCTCCTCTGCCTTGCGTTGGGCCTCTTGCATGCGTCGTCGTTGCAATTCCTCTATCTCTGCGAGACAAGCAGCTTGCTCGGCCTCGTACTCAGCTCGGCGCTTCTCCTCAGCCAAGCGGTATTCCTCGCGCTGCCTCTTGTCTGCCTGTTCCGCCCTAGCCTCGGCTTCTCGGCGTTCTTGTTCCCTCTGGCACTCTGCAACGAGAGCCTCGACAGCCGCATCGCGTTCTTGCATCTGTTTCACCCGCTGGTCCCGCTTCAAAGCGACGCGCTCCACAATTGCACGCTCTTCTGCAAGTTGCTTCTGGAAGATCCCGTCCAACCTCAGTTTCTCCAGCCTCTCACACACAGCGCGATCTTCGTCGCTGATAGGGCCTCCAGAGGGCGAGAGAGCATCTGGATCAGGTGTGGCGAGCCTTACAACGCGGTGAAATTCACGAAGTGCGCGTCGGTTAGCAGCAGCCTGCGCGCGGAAGCGTTCCGGCCCTGTGGCGGGGCGTCGATCGCGTGGAAAGCGAGAGTCGGCGGAAGGTCTAGTGGGCGGGGGCACGTCATGTGCAGGCTCCGCAGGACGAGCGCGATCCGCCGTTTCTGCGAACGGGGTAGCGTTTGCACGTGGATCATCGGCGGGTCGTTGAGGGCAAGGGCGGACAGGAACAAAGCCAAAGGGAGGATCCTTCGGCTGGTGGGCATCCGGGAAGGCTCGAGTGGGATGGGAAGGACCAGACGGGTGGCCAAATGGAGGAGGCCTGCTCTCAGGAAACGGCTGGTTGGCTGGACGAGTAGTGCGATAGCCCCTGGGGCGAGCATAGGGCTGTGGATGATTCCATTGGTACGGCTGACGGGGAGTACCAAGAGGCATGGTAGTAACAGAGAAGGCTAACCGGAGAGCTACGAACAACTCAGTAGAAGCATCGAAGTAGCGCAGCGAGGAGCGGCTTACCGAAGTACTTGAGGTCTTGAAGTCTTGCTGAGTACACGTCGAGAGACCAAGCTTGAGGAATGAGACGGTGTCCGCGACAGACGAACAATCTTTTATATAAGTGTGGGACAAAGGGATCGACAAAGCGCGACGCGATCAAGTCTCGATAAGTCATGTACGACGCGTCCGAGTGGCTGACTCACGTGAACGCGTCGGCAAGCGGAACAATGAAACAAGACAAAACTCTTACCCACAGGGTTACGCGAACTTCTTTAAGTACTTCGTAACGCAGATCAGTGTGTGTCCGGATCAAAGCGCAACTTCATGCATACTATCGGCCTCCTCGGCGACGAAGACCATCTGTTGTGACCTTGTGGGCACCGTCTCTGCATCTAGATGTCTCCCAGAGTCTTGACGAGAAGTCCAAGAAGAGATACCTTCCATTATGGTCCAGGAATGCACGGCATCCGTCGGAATCTCGGGGATAGGGCACTGATGGCAGGTCTGGTTGGCTGCGGACAGACTGCTTTGCACACAAACTACGGCCTCAGTGGGTATGCTATAAGCCACTTCTGAAGGGTCCGTCTGTTATTCAGGTCCTGAGACGTCAAATTTTGAAGTAGAAACGGCCTACTCTCCTGACGTGGGCCTATCTCGAGACGATCCTGCAGCACAGCTTGGCAACGAAAAATTGGCCGTGCAAAGGATCTCGGCCAGTCATCTAGTGAGCTTGTCTGGAATCCCACCACGCTTTACAGCACCGTAAACACAGCTCGAAGTAGGAAGATTCCATTCCTCATGCAGTCATGGTTACCACCAAGTGATTTGTCTCCTGTTGGGCCAATCAGGCCAGAAAGACCCTGACAATCTGCTTTGGCCCGGAAACGCCGTTCACACACACCGCAAATTTATGCTTCATGAAGGCCACAAACGTATTGGGCAAGGAGCCACGCCGCGAGCTTGTCTGGCTGTCAACACAACTTCCACACAAGGTAATGTGAAAATAGCCCAAGCTCGTTTTCAGTGGCCTGGGTCAAAGTAGCATGGCACCTATATGAAGGCAGATGCAACCCAGAAGCTCAAGCTCGCTCTCTCGCCTCGGCCTCGTCAATCGTCTCGTCTCCTCGAGCGGTTCGCCCCCAGCCCAGTGCGTCGCCCCATTGTGCACACTGAACTTACATCACTCACCTCGTACCCAGCCCCAGTACCGCTCCTCTTTCGCGCACGGCCCACTAACCATGGCTCGACACGCACGCCACTCCCAGCGCAGAAACCGTCGCCGCGCACCGGTGACCCAACCGCTGCCGCCGCCCCGGCCCTTGAACCCCAGACAAGGCCCACAAGTGTCTACGCCCTCGGCGGCGGCTGGATCTCCGGCTGAAGAGCTTGGCCGCATGGTCCTGGTCCGCAGACCCGGCCCTGGCGAGCTTCTCATTATTGAAGCCACGCCGGATGGCCATGGCATCAGACAGCGATTCTACGAACGCGGAGAAGTCACGTTCAACCGTGGCCCCAACGGAGTTGTGCAGGGCAACCCACCCGCAGCACCTGCTGTGCCGTCCGCGGCCTCTGCGGCCGCCGTGGACCCGGACCGCGCCCAGGAGGACGACGATGCGATGGACGGTGACTCGGACGTGGAGACTGTGCGCGCTGCCTCCCCAGAGCCGGACGCAAACGGCAGCCGCTTTGGCACCGCCTGGTATTGCGCCGCTTGCCGCAACTTGAGGGAGCGGGACTCCGCCGGAAGACCATCTAACCCGGTGTACAGTAACGGAGGCTACGTTGACCGTGGCGAGGGACCATCCAGGCTTGCGCGAGCTGATTCGGAGCTTTCATACGTGGATCCGAACGAAGAATCGCATCCGGCTGTATCCGACGCATACTCGGGCATCGCGAGGCCGCAGTGCCCGGCGCAGGGCAAGTCCCGTTGTCGCCGAGTACGATTCGCCTCTGTGTCCTCTTCGTCGTCCTCCCTCGACAGCCTCGAGATGTTAGCGGCGACTGCACTCTACAACATCGACCGCGAGGGCTCTCTGAGTTCTGTGTCCAGCGACGGCTCGGACATCTCGAACGTCTCCGGGACGACCACCGAGCCCGACGACGAGCTCGCCAGCATCCCTCCGGGGCAGCACTACGCCACCGCTCTGCGACGCCACGAGGCGATCGGCGCGATCCCGGTGCCGCTGGAACGGACGGACACGGTCATGTCGGACTGCCCGACAGAGATAGACGAGGAGGCTGCGCGGGTGCGGCCTAATCATCGCATGTACCCGGTGTACGGCCTCTTCTCTGGGTCCCTCAGCTCGTTGACGGAGTCCCAGCCTGGCGAGGAGCAGTGGGAAGAGTGGCACGGGATCCCAAAAGCATGAAGGAAGAGCACAAGATTCGTCTCCTTCTGAAGCGATGGACAGCAGGGCTGTTCCGGATTGTGGGTGTCGATGGACAGTTGTATTGTAACCGTGGGTTCGCGTGTTCCTGTCTTCTTGTATCGTGTCGACTGTTATCATGTCTCGTCCTGTCTTCTTGTGCATACTGGCGTCCCTTCATTAGAATGAGATTATACTGGTCCTATAAACCTCCGAACATTTCCTGGAAGCAACCAAGGGGTGAATACACAAGTCGACCCGGTGATCACCCAATTACTCCAATTGAAACCAGCACATCTCACCTCTAGGAGCGTTCCGTAAGTCGTTGCTACCGACTACATTCTGCAGACAATTTTCAGACGAGCCTAAGACGATCTGTGAAAGGTCGTTGCTATCAAACCCATTCGTTCGAGACTGGTTGTTCAAATTCGAGGCTCAACTTGGCAAGGTGGACCGATAAGGGGTATTTATTTTAGAATATTTTAAGTTGCCGTCGCAGACGATAGCACGTCCACTTATCGCCACATATCCTCTCTAAACTAGATCCCCATCTCATCTTCCCTGTGACTTTAGTATTTTTACTTGCTCAGGCCTCCGTCGTTTCCAGCGACCGTCATGCCTTCCCCTCCAAAGCCCTGGGAGCGTGCTGGGGGCGCGGTTGCAGCATCTATGGCAAGCACATCTACACCAGCACCAGCATCGACTCCGGCCAGGCCAACAACCTCTCCTGCGCCGTCTTCGACACCTACCATCCCTGACAGACCACCAGCACTCGCCGGTGCTCCTATGGATCCCGCCGCCGCCGCTCTGAACCCCGCCAATGCGCTCACGAGCGGGTACAACACACCCTACTCGTCGTATTCCTCCCCCTACTCCCGCTTCGGCTCCGGCTACTCGCCGTACGGCATGACCAGCAGCTACGGGGGCAACAGCTACGGGGGAA
Source organism: Obba rivulosa (assembly GCA_001687445.1). NCBI lineage: Eukaryota > Fungi > Basidiomycota > Agaricomycetes > Polyporales > Gelatoporiaceae > Obba > Obba rivulosa. Next base: position 3,005 of record KV722611.1, on the reverse strand, counting down.
TGGGCTACGGAGGGGTGGGCTACGGGGGGATGGGGTACGGGGGGTACGGGATGGGCGGGATGGGCGGGATGTACGGCGGGATGCCGGGGATGGGGTACGGGATGCCGCCGGGCGCGTTCGACCCCGCGCGGCCGACGCTCACGCAGACGCTCGAGTCGACGACGCAGCACACCTTCGCGCTGCTGCACTCGATCGTGCAGACGTTCTCGGGCGTCGCGCAGATGCTCGAGTCGACGTTCATGGCGACGCACTCGTCCTTCTTCGCGATGGTCGGCGTGATCGACCAGTTCGGCCAGCTCCGCAACGCGCTCGCGAGCGTCCTCGGGCTCTTCGGGCTCGTCCGCTGGATGCGCGAGCTCCTCACCGGCCGCGGCGGCGTGGGCGCGGGCGCGGGCGCGCTGCGCGGGGAGTTCCGCGAGTTCGTCAACGGCCGCCCCGTGCAGGGCCCCGCGCCGGCGCAGCCCAGGGCGAGCAAGAAGCCGCTCGTCATGTTCCTGCTCGCCGTCCTCGGCATCCCGTACGCGATGCACAAGCTCGTGCGCATCCTCACGGAGCGCCAGCAGGCCGCGCAGCTCGCCGCCGGCCACGCCCCGCTCCCCCCGCTCGACCCGTCGCAGCTCACATTTGCGCGCGCGCTGTACCCGTTCGAAGCGTCCTCGCCGGTGGAGCTGTCGCTCAAGCCGGACGAGATCGTCGCCATCATGGGCAAGCTGGACCCCGCGACGGGCGCCGAGGTCGACCCGCGGTTAGAGGTTAGTACGGCGGAGTTTGTGATTTCGCGGCTCGTGTGGCTGACAGTTTCCTCAGGTAGAAGGAAGCGAATGGTGGAAAGGCCGGACGCGCGAGGGCCGGGAGGGATGGTTCCCGAAGAAGTGGGTGCAGGTGCTCGAGCGCAGAAAACCTGCGGACGAGCCCGCAGACTCGAAGAAGATCGACTAGTTCATTGCTTCATGGACTCTCTCCGCTTGTTGTTCCTCTCGCACCGGATCTATTTATCTGTACGTGGCTGTTTTTGTATATCTCACCTCGGTCTCTGTTCCGCTGTACTGAAGGCGCTCCCGGTTCTAATGCCAATACACTGTGTCACTTTCCCTTCCGCTGATCTCCAGCGTGTGTTACGGATTGATGCCAGACTTGGACCTCAGCAACGGGAGATGGCACCCGATGCGGCAGCATTTAGGTACTCGGCACACAAAGCTAGCAATACTCCTTGAAAACGATGATTCTCATACATCAAGTCACGGTACAGTTGTCCAAATTCCGACAATTATTATGGCCTGTATAATATCGGAGATAGAGTCATGGGTAGGTCGTCGCAAACGTCAAGCATCACTACATTGCCCCTTCGCTGCGAGAAATGATCCACCTGTCCCATAGCTTGTAAGTCCTCCGTCCGCAGCGGATCATGCATTCCGAAACTGACCAAGCATGGAGAACGCCAGGTATCCACCCGAGGATCCAGAGCAGGATATTGATCCAGAAGTCTAGCGACATCGGTCAGGTTAGGCGTTCAGGTCGGGACCGGCCGCTGCCCACTCGCCTGCCTTGAGCCCCCGCTTGAAGAACACCGCCAGGGGTGGAATGAATCTGCGCAGCCGCCGCCACGACGGCGCACGTCAGCAGAGGCTTCCCCGGTCTCGCCGCGCGCGGGGTGCTTACATGGCGAGGAAGTACAAAAAGACATCTCGATTTGGCGATACTTCCACTTCCTTGCGCGAGGCTGGGACCGTCGTGGTCTGGGCAGGGGCTTCTGTGGTCGACGCCATTGCTCTCTGCGAACGAGGGATAGGGGGAGATGGGGGTGCAGTCCAAGGAGGAGGCCGCCAGCCTGCAGCACCACCCACCACGCCCTATGACGACACCGCACGGTCACGTGCGCCGATCGCCTGCGCGGAACCGGCGCACTTAGGAGTCGTTGGCTCCGCATGCGACTCTCGGCGCAGACAGCGTCATCATTTCGCAAGTGGCCTCTCGGGCTGGTGGCCGGCCAGCATCCCTGAGGGCGCCGGGACTTGAAGTACTGCATTGGTTATCTGGTCGCTTGCTATCCGTCTGGGCAGGACGGGTTGTACACGTCTGATCACTACAGATCCGAGTCGGTGTGCCTCGGGAAGAGCTCGGTCCTCTCGGAGATTCCCTGGACCTCGAACCCGCCGCTGAAGTCGGCATCATGTAAGCCTTCAGTACTGTCAGTCTTGAACTCATTTTTGTACGATCAGGAGCCTTGTTTGTCCTGAGCTCGTGCGAAGATATCTCGAGGAAGCCTTCGCGAACTGCTGCAGATCTGTCCCTGGTCCTCGCCGCCCATGCGGGGTTCCTTCCGATCCCGTCACCGTCCCTTGTTCTCGACTCCCTGTGTGGCGTCGTACTCTGCGGCTCGCTGCTCCGCTCAATCTGCGTTGCCTTGGTGTTGCGGTATCATTCACACCCGCTGGTCGTCAACATTATTTCGAATGGCACGCTCGTCGCCGCGTGGGTCCGCTGATGTAGAGCAGGGCACCAGTTCCCCTGGCTACATCCCCCTTTCCTCCGCTGAGCAGTGGCCCAGGACGAGCACATGCCGCGAAGGTTCTGCCTCGGTCCTCCGGCTTGCCGTTCTAGCTCGAGAACCCTGCTCTGCCGATACAGGTTGCCCGGCTATAGGTCCCAACGGAAGGCCACACTACAGCTACTGTACTCGTACGACCTTAGGCGACGGTCCCTGTCCCCGGGCACCCGTCGCGGTCGCCTAAGGGCCGGTCTGTCCCCTGTCCCCGGCCAGTCGTCGCCTAGGTCTCCCCTGCATAGAATTTCCTAATTGGGAAGTCGCTGCGCGAAGATACATTGGCACGCCCGACTCGCTATGTACAGTACAGTCAATACTCTAGGACTTTCTCGGCAACTTCAGCTTGATGACCAGCTTCTCTGTGGCCTCGTCTCTGGCTGTACGCTTGCGCTTCCCCTTGTTAGGTGCCTGCGCAGGAGCACTACCAGACGCATCCAGCTCACGTGTTGGCCTGAGGTAG